>JASDQU010437074.1:7710-19469 GCA_032191745.1 Picea mariana | reverse complement strand
TAATATATTTGAAGGTAATATTATTCTAGATGGATAGTAGATTTCATGCCATTTCTGGTGGTATGTGGAACGTCACATAAATCCTCACGGTCAGAGAGTTATGGCCATGTCAAGTTGGAGAACCCTCATAAGTCATCTAGAAGCCCCAAAAGATCAAAGTAGTCAAAGTGGTTGCAAAGAAGAAATTATTTAAATAATAAAGTTAATGGAGAAATTACTAACTAGACAAGTGGTTAGAAGTGGGTTAGCCCTAAAATAAGGAAAGTGGTTTAAGAAATTTTAGAAGGTAAATAATCAAGTGAAGTGATGAGTGTACTATAAGTCAAAGTGGATACAAAAGTGTTTATTTAAATGATAAATTTAATGTATACATTACTAAGTGGACAAGTGGTTAGAAGTGGGTTAGCCCTAAAATAAGGAAAGTGGGCTAAGATGATTAAAAGGTAACCCCTTGAGGAAGCTACATAAAAGTATAAATAAGAGGAAAAGGTCTCTCATTTTAATCACACTTGAGAATATTGAATATCTACAAGTGACTGAGATAACCAAAGGATATCTAAGTCGAATTTCAGAGGGAAGGTGAAGTAAATAAGGTTGAAATTCAAGGGAGGATAAATTCTTTTGATGATGCTTTCTAAGGTATGTTATTTACAGGTCATCTCACCATTTTCGCAATAAAAAAATTTCTAGAATGATTCAGAACGTGAAATTGGGAGGTCGTTGAGGAAACATATCCAAGTATTTGTGATAAAAATTTCAAATTGTGGGTCGTTGTATTTTTGGACTTACACTCTGTGGAAAATAGGGTTTGTAGCTAGTCCTCAAACTAGTCTAAAACAAGTGTTTTGGGTAAAAACATCATAACTTCTTCATAAAAGATAAAAGTTAAATAAGAATAAAACTATTGGTTAGAGTACAGTTTGTAGTATGTTGTGTACAATTTTCAGATCTATACAACAAACATTCCATGCAGGGCATTCTCTACAAGTTTGATCTCAAGAATAAGCTAGAATTCAACAAGGTTGTCATTTTTGCTATAACTCCTTTTCTGAGAGGATCCGAGTAGTGAAATCTGGAGGAATTGCATAAAATACACTGAATAACATTGTGTACCATTTTCATATCTGTATTCATTACAATTACATATTTATGATTATTGCAAGTTAGGGTTGTTGACTAATCCAAAACTAGTCATGTGAGACTAAAGTAAAATTTGATGAAAATGCTAGTCCCTTGTTGAGGAAGGTTTGCAGGTATGTGATCATATACACCAGGTTTGTTACAGAGTTACAAACAGGATTTGGATGATGAAATTGATGAGGGATTTTCATTGAGGTATGTTACAGATAGAGGTTGCATAACAGTGAGGCTGTGGCACATGGTTTGATGTAATGGTTTATGGTATTGGGTTTATGGATATAGTGATGAATTGTTAGATAAATTTTGATGGTTATATCGGTATATTTATTTGGTATATGGTTGAGGTACATGTTGGGTACATGGTTGAGACAAGTAGTTGATGAGTTGGCACATACATGAGGTGTATAGTTGATGATGTTGGTACATCCTGATGAGTCATATTTTATGTGTATTTGATACATGATTGGTATATATTTGGTGCATGGTTGATGCAATCACTGATGGTACAGGTTGAGGTATAGGTTGTTGCATGGTTGATGCACTTGTTTATGGTACAGGCTGATTACAAGTTGTTTGGTACATGTTGGTGCATGGTCGATGCACTTGTTTATGGTACAAGTTGATTGCAGGTTGATTGGTACAGGTTTAAAGTAGTATATCTCATAGTGATAGTGTGATAGTGCTTCCATCATTCTACTTTTATTTCAGAGTGGTTGTATGGGGTAAGGACAAGTGGTTGTAGCCACCTTCCGGTTGTATCTAGAGAACATAGGGGGTTGTAGCCTCCTTCTGGTTGTATCCAAAGAATTGGGGAGTTGGAGCTTCCTTCAGGTTGTAGCCTGAGAAACTAGGGGGTTGGAGCCTCCTTCCAGTTGTAGCTGGAAAACAAAGGAATTTGGTGCTTCCAATGAATGTAATTATTCAAGACATATAAGAAAAATCATTCTGTGGTTTTCTCCCACTTTGGGTTTCCACGTAAAAACACCGGTGTATTGTGTATGTGTATGATTTCTCATTTGTTCATTTTTTATTTACTCTGCAATTATTGGATGATAATGCTACATTGATATAACACTTACATTATATGGTTAAAAAGGATTAAATTTCTCTATTACTAATTCACCCCCCCTCTCAGTAATCCAACAATAAGTTTCTCATGCAACTTTGTGTCATAATAACAAGGAAAAATATCAAAATCAATATAATAATAATAATAATAATCTAATTTTAAGGTCACCGCCAAGCCAGACACCAAATTGATGTATGAGACCCCCTTGTTTGTGGGAAAAGGAACCCCCTCCGCCCAACGGTTTGACTAGTAAAGTCTACAGAGGTATACATACCCTACCCCTCTTTGGATTTGAGCTTGTGATCTCTTAGGAGGAAACACATGTTCTTAACCATTAGGCCCCTTCAAGAAAACAAGTTTTGTTATGAAAGTTATTTTCCTTTTGCTTGAATGCTCAATTGTAAGGAAAGTGTGGCATTACCCCTTAGCATCCCATTAAAATTATCGGGACAGTAATGAAAATGACACCAAATTGTAATTAAATTGTAATAATGTCTTTATAATATCTTATTGGATCCAATACCTGGTGTCGAGACAATGTATGCTTTCCAGTCACAATAGTCTCTCAAACTCTCGTTCATTTGTTGAAAAACATCCATTATCAACGATGCCCTTTCAACGAGTTGAATATACCAACAAATCCATATGCAAGGGTGCTCAGGAGTTACTGGTTGACAATAGTGGAGACGAGATATTTTCCCTAGTGATAGCAGCTGATATTTTTTCCCTGCAAAAAGTTTGAAGCCACGACAATGTTATTATTGCAAGCTAAACTTCTGAAAACTCAATACATAAATTAATGGGTGTATCATCACAATGCAACTTATTCAAGATGGAAATAGAGGTTTGTCCAATGTCTGGTAACCTAGATTGTTAATTTTTGTATGCAAAGTATTTAATTCTTGTCGGCATGATGAGGCATTCCTTAAAGTGATAGCACTACCACCCAAGGTTGTGGGAGTGGGAAGCAGGAGTGACATATTACAAGAGCATCAATTTTTGAAAATTTCGAATCAATTGAAAAAAACATGAAAACATAGATATAATATCATTTAACTAATGGATTAATGATGATTATTAAAGTATCAACCATTTAGTACACATAAAATCAATCATAAACATTTTTCATCCATAGATTGTAACATACTAAGAGACAACATCAACAACAAAATGAAATAGACTCTAGAGCACCATATTCATTACCAAAGAGTTATAAGATTCAGTGAATAGTTCAAATTTCAAACTTCAAACTTCAAATTTAAACTGTCATATAATGTTCCTAAATTCATTGTTTATAGAATAATCCATAATAAAGAGTCAATACAAAGTATTAAGTTCTACAGACTACTTCTAAACAAGAAATAGAAAAAGAAATCTAATATATAGTAGCAAGTACTAAGTACTATGCTCTAAGTTTTCCTCTTGCCATGAGAAACTTCTAGTTTCTTCTCCTGTGATATTTGAAGAAGAGTAGTAGGAGTAGGTGGAAGTGTTCATGGAACACGACCAATCATTGAATGGCCCCCACATGACAATGGGCGTTGTGAAGATAAAGGAAAAATTGATGCATTTGGAACATTGCTAGTGGATGGGGGTGGCATGTGTCCTCTAGGAATATGATCACCGTCATTTTCACCAAAAAGTAAGTTACTCTTCCAAGCATGTTTATTAGACATTTTAAGGCATGGAATGTTTTTTGGAAGCGTTTTTAAGGCAGGGATCATTTTTTTTTTCCCTAGGGAGCGCACTCCCGAAAAATTCTCTTAGAAAGGAGCGTGCTTCTAAAGAAAAAGTGAGGGGGCACACAACTTATCTACCACCATCTCAAACCCTATTGGATCTGTTGTTAACACATGTATAGATCTATAGGTAAAAAATGGGTGTCTAGTTATGTTACCTACAACTGGAAATTTAAAAAATGCAGTACAAATTCAAGAACCATATATATATTAATATCCAAGTAAGGCCCATGCCAATTGTGGGAAACTCTAAACAAGAATTGGAAACTTGCCAAGGGTTGGGAAGGAATAACTCACAGCCATCTATACAAATACCTTGCCTATATTATATTAATTCTAGGGCTCTTTTTCCAATCGGTACTGCACATAAATCAAGATATTATACTGTCTTGTAAAGTTCTCATAAGTCAAAGAATCCAACCTAATGTGAACCATTGGCTCCCTAAATGCTCCAAAACAATTGAATAGAATCGTTCATGGTATATATAGAGAGAGATTGATAAGGACATAGACCGGAAAACAAAATCTGGTGCTAGTTGAGACTTGTGACGAGTTTTATAACTTGAAAAATAATTACAAGAGGCCAATAAGTAAAGAGACACATAGTGCCACGATTTCATTGATGGGCTTCCCATTTGCATAAATATTAATAAAAACAAGCCACCGGGGAAGATTACAAACTATCATGAATTTGAGGAGGAAAAAATTATATGCTCCAGTTCCCAAAGTGATTGAAAACACTAGAATAGAATCGTTCTTTTCACCTTTGAGATATATCTACGATGGTTGATAACCTGGGATATATCTCATACATCAAATACTTGTAGGGGAGATAGATATCATGGGCACGTTATAATTATCTCTCTAAAAGGTCAATTCGAAGAAGTATTGATGATCGAGACATCAACCTTGCCCTCAACAAAGTATTCCACCTCATCACCAAACACCGCATAATCAATCTGTAATTTGTCTTTACAAATTCAATAAACTAATCTTTATGGTTAGTGAATTCCTATAAGCATTAGAATCAACATACCAACTAACCAATTTTTGTATCTTTGTTTTGTGTTTAGAGGGATGATTTTAGGGGCTAGCTCATGGGTTAATTTTCCATGGTTTTTCCCAAAAAAATATTAGCTAATATAAAATTGATTAGTAAGATTCGCCAAAATTTCTATATTTAAAAATAAATTTCCATCCTTAAAATCTTCTTCCTTGTATTTGACAATATTGAATTGATTCTTTTGAAGTGGTTGACTTTTTCCAAACCGAGGTCCTTAGTTGTGTTGCTCATCCCACAACCATTTCCTGCAGAGTTTGCTGACATGTCCCAATCCACCACAATAAAAGCATTTAATCTCTTCAACAGTCTTATCCATACATGTAGAGGCATCCCTACCATATTTTGGTTTCAGATAGCCCTTACCTTTGAATTTATTTGTAATAGCCATCTCTAATGATCTACTACTATTCCCACTCCCAAACTGCTTCTTCCAACTGTCCTTCCACTCTAACTTATTACATAGCTGATTAAAAGTGAGAAAGTGGATTCAAGTGTTACATTCAACGTTTCAAAAGAAGTTATGATATGACTGGGAAGCTCTTTAGAGTTATAACTACCAAGTTTTCTCCTTCAACCATCCTACCAAATGCCAATACTTTATCTTTAATATCTTTTATTTTCAATATATGATCTTGAAGTGAACTACCATCATCTGTAAACATTGAAAATAACATGTTTTTAAGATAGAAACTCTTGTCTTCGTCTGACATCTCATGCAGCTTCTGCAGCCTTTTGCACATTGTTGCATAGTCTTTCCCATCCTCTTCGTATGATTGCAAAAACAAAATTAAAATATTGTGCCTGTGCGTAAATGAAAGCTTCCCTTAATTATTTTTTGCATTCCTCTTTCCTAGCTCGGTCTTTTTAGAGGTTTGAGATTAGGAGGTGCAGATTTGTTGAATGATATAATTTATCCTTCATTAATTGTTTGACTAAAACAGATAGATGGATAGAAATATTAATTGCATAGATAAGATAGGTGAAGTTGTATTTATTAGGTAGTTGAAGAATGGAGAATTCTAGAGAAATATCTCATCTCATGTATCTTGATTTCATTTTTCTATGTGAATGTGAAGGAGAGCTCAAGAGCTCCATTGTTGTGTGTGTTCATACTATTTTTTGTTTTACATTACCTCTACTTGAACATGAACATGGTATCAGAGTAGGAGTAAGATTCTTCGAGTATTGGAGAGCAATTTTCAAGCTATTACAAAGAAATTTTAAGCTTGATCAATCCACAATAGGAGGAGGGGCGTTTCAAGGCATTCTGGTGCAAACCATTGAGGAAAAACCCTTCAAAAAATCACGTTTTTGAGGTCAGTCACCCCTTCCTACACAAAGTGACCAGGAGTGGTTGGTTGTCCACAAAGAGTGGATAGGTCGTGACCAAATCCCCACACTTCAGAAATTAAATTTTCTTCGACTGGTTGTCCTGAGGGTCTGGACAGGAAGCGACCAGGCCAATTTTAGCTCTAGGTTTTGTCTATTTTGATAGAGGAAAATCTATTTCAATCGAGATCTAAGCCAAAAAGGAAAAATCTGACTTCTACAGGAGATTCATGGCGTCTAGAAATAGTCCAACGCTCGCATGAGGTCTAGTTTTAACAGGTAAGAATTATGATGTAAGGTCCATAAAAATGAAAAACAAAATCTGGTTTGAAGTTTGTTGCGAAGCAATAGTTAATGGGTTCAAGGAACTAGATCCGACGTATCTACAAGTAACGACGAACGTGCAAATAAATGCACTTGGAGAACTCAGCAAAACGGACAACAAAGCCTTGTGTCTCATTCAGCAAGGGTTAGAGGAATACATTTTCCCCAAAGTTGCAGTAGCAGATCATGCCAAACATGCATGGGATATTCTTCAAATTTCATATCAAGGCATGGAAAAAGTCAAAAACACCAAGCTACAGAGACTTAGGAAGAGTTTTGAAACTCTTCATATGAAGGATTCTGATTATGTGGATCATTCCATGACCCACATCATGAGCATTGTGAATCAACTGCACACACATGGAGAAGACATTCAAGAGTAGAAATTTGATGAGAAGGTACTTCATAGCCTTCCCAATAAGTTTAATATGGTCATAGTTTCCATAGAAGAGTCGAAAGACCTATAAACCCTCACAATTGAAGAACTCATGGGATCTTTGTTAACCCATGAAAATAGGTTCATTCAAAATATTGAATCTTTGGAGAACACATTTCAGTCTCAGGCCTCCATAAGCAAAGGCAGAGGTCGAGGGAATAGAAGCAGAGGCAGACAAGGTATAGGATGCTCTCAAACATGAGAGAGGTCAACTTTGGAATGTTCAGAACATAGGCACTCTCAAAACCAAAGGGGGAGAGGAATAAATTTTAATCAATCAATATGGACTGACAAATCAAGGATTCAATGTTATTATTGCAAGAAATTTGGTCACTACGAAAGTGAATGCAAACAGAAGCAAGACGATATGAATAGAGGCGAAGAAAATGTTACCAAGACTGAAGAAGCAACATCTGAATCAATGTTCTTTTCATGTCAAGTCACAGAAGAAGTAAGAAATAGTCATGATCTTTGGTTGCTGGAAAGTGGTTGCAACAATCATATGATAGGTAAAAAAGATCATTTTTCTAGTTTAGATATCTCTGTCACATCTCAAATTAAATTGGGAGATGATTATCAAAAGAAATTTTTAGGCAAGGGTGTAATTTTTGTATTGACCAAGAAAGATGAAAAGAAGGGTATTCATGATGTTTATTATGTACCTGGTCTTAGAAATAATCTAATGAGTGTAGGCCAAATGAATGAACATGGCTATAGAGAAGTTTTTTAAGGTTCCAAGTGTACAATCTTGGACAAACCACCCAGTAAGAAAATCATAGCTACAATACAAATGACCAAAAATAGAATGCTTTCTTTGATATTGAGAAATGTAAATTTGTCACAGTCATATCCCCAAAATGTGTCAAGATCATATGAGACTTGGTTGTGGCATATTATATATGGTCATTTACCATTTAATAGTCTCAGTATTTTACAGAATAAATCTATGGTCAAAGGTCTTCCCATCATAAATGAACAGAAAAACTTTTGTGAGAGTTGTATTTTGGCCAAAAACCAAAGGGATAGCTTTCCCAATGCTTACTACAGAGAAAAAGAACACCTTGAACTTGTGCATACAAACCTTTTTGGTCCAATGCAAATTCATTCAATAGGAGGCAACTTTTATTTTATAACATTCATTGATGATTTTAGCAGGAAATCTTGGGTTTATTTTTTCAAGCACAAATCAAAGACATTTGAAAAATTCAGAGAATCTAAATCTTTGACAGAGAATCAGAGTGGAAATTACATCAAATTACTCAGATCAAATCGAGGAGGTGAGTATGACTCCAAAGAATTTGAAGCACATTGCAGGCAGCATGGGATCAAGAAATAGTTTACCACAAGATATACTCCACAGCAGAATGGAGTAGTTGAAAGGAAGAATCATACAATAATGAATATGGCCAAAAGCATGTTGAAGGCCAAGAATTTGTCAAATGAATACTGGAGTGAAGCAGTGGCATGCTCAGTGTATATTTTGAATTTGTCACCAACTAGCAATTTGGAAAATCAAGTCCCTTGAGAAGCATGGAGTGGTATGAAATCAAGTGTTTCTCATTTTAAATTTTTTGGCTGTGTGGCTTATTCTCATTCTCCTGAAGAGCCGAGGAGAAATCTTGATGATAGAAGTGAAAAATCATATTTTTTGGATATAGTGAATAGTATAAAGCATACAGGTTGTATAATCCTATTACCAAGAAATTGATAGTAAGCAGAGATGTGAAATTCCAAGAAGATAAATCTTGGGATAACCTAAAAAGTGAAATGATTGTAGATCAGTTCCTTCTATACATGAAGATAAGTGGGTGGAAGATACAAGACAACAAGATTCTCCACCAAGACTTCGAAGTTTGAAACTACAAGGCCAAGGAGAACAAACAGAGCATAGTCCATCTTATTCTTCTAGCATTGATTCAGATCCCACTATAGAAAATTTGAGGAACCAAAAAACAAGAAGCTTGAGAGAAATTTATGAGAAAAATGATGACGTGGATCAACAAGCACAATTTGCTATGTTATCCTATCAACCAATATACTTTGAAGAAGTAGTCAAAGAAGAAAAATGGGTTGATGAAATGAATGAAGAAATTGAAGCAATTGAAAGAAATGACGCATGGGATCTTATGGATCTTCCTACAGGTAAAACCAACATTGGACTTAAATGGGTGTATAAGACAAAATTAAATGAGAAAGACAAAGTATAAAAGAAAAAGGTAAGACTTGTAGCAAAACGGTTTGATCAACAACCCGGTATTGACTATGGAGAAACATTTTCTCCAGTAGCACGTTTGGATACTGTCAAAGCAGTTTTGGCAGTTGCAGCTCAAAAAAATGGTTAGTCTATCAAATGGATGTTAAATCAGTCTTTCTAAATGGAATTTTATAGAAAGAAGTTTATGTGGATCATCCACCGAGATTTCATATCATAGGTAAAGAGTATAAAGTCTACATATTGAATAAATCATTGTACGGTTTGAAGCAAGATCCAAGAGCTTGGTACAGTCACAATCATTCCTATTTTCTCAACAATGGGTTCAACAGGAGCAATAATGAACCCACACTTTACACCAAAAGAGATCAGAAAGGTAATATTTTGATAGTTTGTCTCTATGTCGATGACATGATTTATACAGGAAATTTGTTGTTGAATGAATTCAAAGCATCCATGCAAAGTGAATTTGAGATGACTGGTGTCAATCTTATGAAATATTTTCTGGGAATTGAAGTTGAGCAATCTAAAAAGGGAATTTTTATTTGTCAGTGAAAATAAGCCACAGATATTTTGAAAAGGTTCAAAATGAACAAGTGCAAGCCAACATATACACCAATTGCAATAGGTTCAAATCAAAGTAATCAAGATGAAGGAACAACAATTGATTATACTCAGTATAAGAGGCTTGTAGGTAGCCTCATGTACCTTATAGCTACCAGGCCAGATATTATGTATGTAGTGAGATTAATTTAGAGATTTATGGATTATCCTAAAATCTCTCATTGGAAAGTTGGAAAAAGAATTATGAGGTATATTGCAGGTACAACACATTATGGAATTTGGTATTCCAATTCAAAAGATGATTCACTTATTGGATATACAAATATTGATTTTGCAAGTATCTTTGATGATAGGAAAAGTACTTCCGGGTATGCATTTCTATTGGGTACAGGTTTAATTTCATGGGATTCAAAGAAATATCCCATCATCACAATTTCTTCAGAAGAAGCATAGTATGTGGTAGGAACTTCAGCAGCTTGTCATGCAGTGTGGTTAAGAAGGATCCTTATTGATCTTACACATGAAGAGAAGGAGCCAACTCCTATATTTTGTGACAACAGTTCAACAATTGCATTATCTAAGAATCATGTGTTTCACTGCAAGAGTAAACACATTGACACTCGCTATCATTTCATCTGCGAGCTTGTCAACGATGGTAGCATCATGCTACATTTTTGTGGTTCGAAAGAAAAAATAGTAGATATCTTCACCAAACCATTGGGAAGAAATACTTTTGAATTTCAGAGACAACACCTAGGCATTGTTTGTGCTAATTTTTGTAATGGTCGAAATTAAGGGGGAGTGTTGAATGATATAATTCCTTCCTTGTTACTTGTTTGACTAAAACATATAGATGGATAGGCATATTCATTTCATAGATAAGATAGGTGAAGTTGCATTTATTAGGTAGGTGAAGAATGGATAATTCTAGATAAATATCTCATCTCATGTATTTTGATTTCAGTTTTCTATGTGAATGTGAAGGAGAGCTCAAGAGATCCATTGTTGTGTGTGTTCATACTCTATTTTGTTTTTGCTTGCCTCTACTTGAACATGAACAATATTTTCCCTGTCGAACAACAAATGTGTCCATCTCTATATGCCTATGTCTCCAATTCAACTCTAACCACAAAGAAATGTTTATTAATGGAGGTTTTGAATTACATATGAGATGTTAAATATTTAGTGGTGCCACTTATGGTAATGGACTAAGCTAGGAAATCCTGCATCCAGGGTCTGAAATAGCAAGTGGTTTGAAATACTTTTGGAATTCTTCATTTTTAACACAACATTAACACTCGAGTCTGGTGTATTACAACATGATTTATACTTATGAACATTGCATAGCCCATAATTGCATCATTCTTGGGACTTCTCTACCTAGGTGTGATTCAATTTCAAATAGGCTTTGTACTGTCAAATATTTCTTCACTTTCTTTAGTTTCCTCTTCTAGTACTGTTGAGGAGGATGTAGCAACTTGTGATGTTGTTCATTTCTTTCAGATTTATTTGTATAAAAATGGGAGTATATTATGATCTGAAATAATATGACGTGCAGAACATATGGGCTACAAAGATATTTTTCTTACAGTTGACAGTTCGAAGGTTTGATGTAGAGAAGCAGACACAAATAAAAAGTAAGGATGTGAAGTTTCCATTCTTATTTTGCATCTGTGTAGGGGAAATTTTTCAACTGGAACCTGCAGATTGGTAATGAACGCATAGTAAACTAAGCTCCTTGGGTGATTAAGTGACCATTTCTCTATACATGTTACAGTTTGTCACTAGTATTTTGGTCTATTTGTTGTATGCACATGTGATTGGTATCCAAATTAACCTTTAAACACTCAACTGATCTCAGATGGCATAGTTATAATAGTCAC
>JASDQU010437073.1:0-10260 GCA_032191745.1 Picea mariana | reverse complement strand
TCTATCTATACTTATGAGTGATTGTTATTCTCTATCTATTCTTATATGATCCTTAAGTGACTGTCATCTCACTATTTGATTGCTAAGCAAAGAATCATAAGTAGTTATCCTAGTTTCTAGACCCATCATACTTATTGTTTTATATATGTGTGATTTGGTTAGGTGATTAGATTATGTTCTATTTGATAAACACCTTGTCTAATTTCATCTCTTGAGAGCCTTATACTATTTGAATATCACTAACAGTCTTCAATAAATGGTCTAGTTAGTAGATATTCATCTTGATCTAACCCCATACCCATCATTGAGTTAATCATTGAGAGAATTAGTTAAGTTACCAGGCATCTTCAAGCTCAACCTAGAAGAGTTTCATGGAGTGATAACAAATTGGCGTCGTAGCCGGGGAGAGGAGATTGAAGCTCAGCTTCCTTGGGACAAGACATAGATCCAACTTTGATGATAGACAAAGCCTGGACATTTTATTGGTTGAAATTTTCTATCTGATGACTCCATTGAAGAACTGTGGCTCCGAGAAGGGCTCATACTAGAGAAAAATCAAGAGAGGCCACCAACAACACCTATTGCAGACCCAGAGAAGATTATCAAAAGTGGAAGAATTCTACAAAGGAAAACTTCCAGAGAAGCAAGGACATCTAGAGAAGGTATCTCAAGAGGTATTGCTTCTTTATCTGTACCTAGAACACCTTCCATTAAGTCTACTTCTGTTGAAGCTTCCTACTCTCAGAAATTTATAAGTGAATCAGAAAATTTGAAAGGTGATGAGCCTTCAAATGGATTATGCTGTTATAGATCTTATTTCTAAGCATATTTTAAGGAAAGAGGTTCTACAATTTACCTTGGAAGAGGACTAATCCTCTTCTCTGAATTCTTTGCAAACAGAACCAGAAAAACTCTACTCTTATACTCATACTAGTTTTCCTATAGTAGAGTTTGTTCTCCAAGATTTATTTGTAGAAGGAGAAGTAAATCTAGCCCTGATGCTAGGGAAGATTTACAAATACCTCTATTTCCCTGATCCATCCAAATTTAATAAAAACTCCACTGGGGATGATCCGATTGACAGAAGATGAAGAGGTTGAATTCCAAATCCAAGTATCAATTTAACAGTCTGCTTCATGAACTATTGTATTTCTTTATCATCTCTTTCATGCTTTTTCCTTCGCATGTTAAGAGAGTTATTTTATGTTTTCTATATTCAGAAACTTATCATTCTTCTTGCATATATACCACCCTATAAAAGCTTGCAGCCTGCTTTCATTGTAGAAGTAGATTCAAAAGCTTTACCTCATCCCTTTCATAAGGACGATCACTGTATCCAAATTCCTTTTGAAACTAATCAGCCATATAACCTGGAGGAAATTAAGATTGATTCTAAACCTACTTAGACTTCAATTCCTTCTTTCTTTACTATTGAAACTTTTCATTAACCTCTCATCCCTCAAGAGCAGCCCATTGCTTTTCAACTTAAGATCAGGATGAATATGTTCAATCCTTTTAGGCTACCTTGTCTCCTTCATCATTATCCTCTTGATTATTATGAATACCTCCCCCAGTTTTCTGTAGAGAATCAAGTTTTAGCTGAGAGGCACTTGGAATCCTTTAAGGATTTTGTTGAGCATTTTGACATTGTTCATGAAGATGTGATCATAAGATTTTTCTCTAAATATTTGATCATAGATGTTGCTGCATGGTTTAAGGGTCTGAGAGATGATTCTATTGGCTCTTGGATCAAGTTCTTTAATGCTTTTTTGAAGTATTGGGGTGAGTACAAATCACTGGATTCATACCTTGCTGATTTTTATGCTTTGAAGAGAGATCAAGATGAAGCTTTGTCTATATTCAATCGAAGACTTTTCAACATCTACCATAACATGCCTTTGGAGGTCCGCCCTACAGAGACAGCTGCCATGATACATTATGTTATAGGTCTTTATTCAGAACTTGCCCTTCTTTTGCTAGAAAGGAAGTCTTCATCCTTAACCCAGTTGTTTGGAGATGTGCAAGAAGTAGAGGAGAACATATGTGCATCCAGGTGGATCAGAATGCAGGTTGACTCTAAAAACCTGTGAGCACCTAAGCAAGTCGAATGTCAGTATACTTCAGATTTTGAGCAAGAGAGTAATGAGGTCGAAGCAGATTTGGAACAACAGGGAGCATGTGAGCTCATTTCAGATTCAGAATCAGATTTTTCAATATTTTCATAATACTCCAGAGACAGGTATGAGTCTGAAGTTTGTGATCATTTTGTAAATCATAATGATTCTTTGGTAACGAATGATTACACTAGCAACTACATGTTCCTAGCTGATCATAATCCTTGTCATTTAAACATTGCTCTTTCATCATTTTCTGAGTACTTTTTCGAAGAAAACGTTCTAATGATTGATAATCAAGATCTGATTATAAGAGAACTAGAAGGTGATCGGTCTTCTAGAAAAGGAACAGTCATGGTTGAGCAAGAGGTTGTTATAGATGTGCAGTGGTTTCCCAAAGACCAACATGTTTCTGATCTTCCTTTCAAGGATCTGGTGGCAGCATTCATGGAGCTATATTTTTCAGAGACCTAGAAGGTTTCAGATTTCTTCAGCTCACCCATGTTTTCAGGGGAGTATGCGTTCCAGAAAGAGTTCTTATTGTTGTTGTTACATTTCAGAACTCAATTGTTGATCAATGATAGAGACAAAGTTTCTTCAATTTCTAAATTGCTTGAATGGTTGTTATGGAAGTCAACATTCACTTAACCAATTGCAAAGTTCGTTAGAGTAAAGTAGGGTAGGAAATAAGCTCATTGCTCGAGCATTTCTTTTCTTCCATTTTGCAGCAAAAATAGTAGTCAGATTATATGAATAAAGGTAGATCTTGAGAATGGAAGTTTTGAAGGTTTATAGATATCAGCGACAGGGAAGCTACAAGTTCACAAAAGATCAGTTGTAAAAGCCAGATGACTCCATGCCCAATGCTCAAGGCGACTAGAACTACTAGGTTCTTGGAAACCTCACAGGGAGGTCTCCTTCCCAATTGGAGCCAGATGTTATCTCCTCAAATGACATAGTCAAATTTGTTAATTTTAGGTGATAGGAGGTCATTGAAAAATACTTTTCTAAATTGTTTAAGGTTCATTTTTTAGAGCCTTATGTCTATAATAAAGTTTGAAAAACATTAGATTTTGTTTTTTCTTCAAAAAAATCAAAACTCGGGTTTCTGTGGCTAAGAGATTTTCCAAAATCGATTCTAATCCACCAAAAGCCTAGCTTTCGGCAGCTTAAACATGAAATTTGGGGCTCTCTTAGCCATCGAAAGCACATAAATTCTGCGTTTTTACTAGGTTGAGCCATCATTTGAAAACGATGATTTTGAGCAACTGGAAGATCATTTTGAGAAACAGTCGAAGGTTTTTGTGCCTAACATGTCAAAGAAAAATAAACTCTCTCGATTTTACTACAAGTGTCATATATTGAGATAATCAAATTCATCTCTGATCCCTAATTTCTGGATCTCAGAATTTACCTGTTTGACACATGTTTTTGAAATGAAGATCACGGGAAAATAAAAATGAATCTCAAATAAATGAGAGAGGTTTTCTCTCAAACCAAACCGATATACAAAAACCTCTCTTATTTTTCCAAAA
Organism: Picea mariana; assembly: GCA_032191745.1. Classification (NCBI taxonomy): domain Eukaryota; kingdom Viridiplantae; phylum Streptophyta; class Pinopsida; order Pinales; family Pinaceae; genus Picea; species Picea mariana. Next base: position 6,611 of record JASDQU010437073.1, on the reverse strand, counting down.
TCTATTTTTATTTGAGATATATGGGTGGATATTTGAGAGGAATCTTTCCAGAATTTTTGGTGTCTTCGGGGAACATTTCAACTGTTCATTAGCCACCAAAAGCACAGACATGGCAAAGAGGTTGTATTTTTTCCCAGATCTAACTTTTTCTCAACCAAACATCTTGAGAATGGTTTCTTAAGATTCTTGATAATTAAATACATCAGATTTAAGGTTTTGTCTTGATGTATGAGGTGTTTTAGATGATGGGAAAATGGAAATAACCACCTATTTTTTGGGCACAGAAAACAGTTTTTGGCTAAAAATAGCAAATTCGAACCATCTGGTTTTCTATGGATATTCAACGGCCTTGGAAGGTTTTCTACACTTGGAAAATATTTTTAAGGAGATAAAGATCATAAAAGATAAGGAGTTGACCTAGTTTTTAGGATCTCTTCCTATTCTTTTGTGACAATTTTTGACTGTATATTTTAAGTAAATCTGATCCTACTTTTCAGCATCTAAATTTCTCATGTAAAGGCTATAAAGCCATAAACTATTGATGTAACAAAGGGGGGGTAAATTCAATCCTTGAGGATGAAGGTTAGATTTTGGATTCACTATGTTGCTACTGTAATAGAGACTTATTCTTAAATATATTCAAGCCTATAAGCTTCTTTCATTGATGTGATCATATCTCTTCTTTCCTATTTGTCTATACTTATCAATGAATTTTATTCTTTGTCTATGATTATATGATCCTTAGGTGACTATCATCTCACTATTTGATTGCTAAGAAAAGAATCATAAGTAGTTATCCTAGCTTCTGGACCCATCATACTTATTGTTTTATATATGTGTGATTTGGTTAGGTGATTAGCGTTTGTTCTATTTGATAAACAACTTGTCTGATTTCATCTCTTGAGAGCCTTATACTATTTGAATATCACTAGATAGTCTTCAATAAATGGTCCAATTAGTAGATATTCATCTTGATCCAACCCCATACCCATCATTGAGTTAATCATTGAGAGAATTAGTTAAGTTACCAGGTATCTTCGAGCTCAACCTAGAAGAGTTTCCTAGAGTGATAACATGTTTCACTAGGCCTTCTTGGATAACCCTTTTGTGTATGAATTTCAAATTTTTTTATGTTCATGTTGTTATCTCTGCAATTCATAGTTTTTTGTATAAAATTATTACATGCATAACATAAACCCAAAAAGATAGTTTGATACCTAAGAGTTTAAGATCTTATGAAAGGTGGTACTCTTATGAATCCTACTTCTTCTTGAGACCTATATGTTTCTATCGGTCATTGATTCTGAAATCTGAATCTTCTCGGTGGAGGAGTTTCCCTATAATTTTATTTGTAGACCTTCCTATCCCCTTTGATTGTTTCTGCATAGCTTTTTGGATATGTTTCTTGTTATGTTGTTTTGAAGCTTAATCCCTTTTTTGTCTGATTGTATCCAAGTATGAACCTGTCATGATGAGGTTTTTGACTGCTGATAATATCATTCAAAACTTTTGAGTTGTTCAACATAATTTTCTTTTAAAGATCCTTTCTTAATGTGACAATTTATGCTTCCAAAATTCCATTGATCTTGTCTCTTCCTTCTAGTTGTTCTTTGATTGCGTATTCAATTATTTTATCTTCTTCAATTTGAACCTTCAAATTTGTGATCATTTGTTCTAGCTCCTGAGTGTCTTCTTTCTTGTCTAGTTCTGCTTGTAGTTTCTTGTTTTTCTTCTTTTCTCTTCTGATAACTTCTATGGAACACAACAATTTTTCTCGGTAGTCAACTTCTGCCTCTTCATATTCTTCTCAGTAGTCAACTTTGGCTTCTTCGTATTCTTCTTCAGAGTCTTCTACTGCCATGAACAGAATTCTTTCTGTCTCACTATCACTGACTTTATCTTCATCTGATGATGAGATGTCTTCTTTGGTGCATAAGCTTTTCTTGAAAATTTTCTTTGTGGTTCTTTTGCCTTTATATGTTTGTTTTCTATTTGAGTAACCTTCATCATTTCTCTTTTTCTTATGAGGACATTTGTTAGAAAAATGATCAATACCATCACAATTAAAACAAATCAAAGGAATCTTACCTCTATACCTATCGTTGGATCCCTTGCTCAATCTTCTAACAAAGTTGGCCACTTTTTCATCATCTTTCAAGACGTCACTGTTGTTGTTGTGTTCTTTTTCGTTTTGCTTNTTCAATTCTCATTTCATATGCTGTGAATATTCCATGTAGTTCATCCATTCTTATCGAGTTTAGATATGCTCTTTCTTCTAGTGCTTATATCTTAGAGTCAAATCTCATAGGAAGAGATCTTAGTACCTTTTTAACAATTATAGATTCTTTGATTTTTTCTCCAAATCCCAAGATTGCATTTACTGTTTCATCGACTTGTAAAAAGTAATCCACAATGTTCTCATCTTCTTTCATCTTTAGTTGTTTGAACGGACCTCTATAAGTTTGAAGCTCTGTTTCTTTGACTTTCGAATCTCCTTCATAACTATTTTGAAGTTTGTCCAAAATATCTTTAGTGGATTTACAATGTGAAACTTTGGTGAATATCGATTCTCCAAGAATATTCAGAAGTGCATTTGTGGCTTTGGAATTATTCTAACTGAGTTTCATTTCTTTGTCATTTGTCGACGGAACTGTTGGTGTTGTGTATCCATCTACAATTGATTGCCAAATTTAAAATCCCTGTGCATGTATTTATGTCTTCATCCTTATGATCCAAAATGCATACTTATGTCCATCAAACTATGGTATTCCATTTTTATACATGTTGTTTCTCTCCATGATCTACCTTTCAGTGGTTAAACTGATTTATGAAGGAACCAGCTCTGATACCAATTGTTGGATTACTGGGAGGGGGGGTGAATTAGTAATAGAGAAATATGATCTTTTTTAACCATATAATGCAAGTGTTATATCAATGTAGCATTATCATCCAATATTTGTAGAGTAAATAAACAATGAACAAATGAACAATCATACACATACACAGTACACCAATGTTTTTACATGGAAACCCAAAGCAGGAGAAAACCACGAAATGCTTTTTCTTATATTTCTTGAAGAATTGTACTCATTGGAAGCACCAAATTCCTTTGTTTTCCAGTTGCAACTGGAAGGAGGCTCCAACCCCCTAGTTTTTCAGGCTACAACCTGAGAGAAGCTCCATCTCCCCAATTCTCTGGTTACAACCAGAAGGAGGCTACAACCCCTTATGTTCTCTGGCTACAAATGGAAGGTGGCTACAACCAACTGTCATTTCCCTATCCAACCACCTTGACGTACAAATAAAATTATGGAACCACTGTCACACTATCACTGTAAGATATACTGTTGTAAACTTGTACCAATAAACCTGCACCAAACAACCTGTACCAATAACCTGAACCATGTATCAACCATGCATCAACCTATACCTCAAAATGTAATCAATTTGTACCATAAACAAGTGCATCAATCATGCACCAACCTGTACCTCAACCTGCAAACCTTCCTTCACTTTAACAACAAGAGATTAGCATTTTCATCAAACTTTACTTTAGTCTCACATGACTAGTTTTGGATTAGTCAATAACCCTAACTTGGAATAATCATAACTTTGTACTTGTAATGAATAAAGATCTGAAAATAGTATACAATGTTCTTCATTGTGTTTTATGAAATTCCTCTAGGTTTCACTACTTGGAACCTCTCAGAAAATGAGTTATAGCAAAAATGGCATACCTTTTTGAATTATGGATTATTCTAGAGAGAGAAATTGTAGAGTGTGCCCCGCACATAATATTTGTTGTATGGATCTAAAAATTTTACACATAATACTATAGACTTTAATATAACCAACAAATTTGGTCTTATTGAATTTGGATCTTTTATGAATAAGTTATGACATTTTTACCCGAAACACCTGTTTTAAACTAGTTTCAGGACTAGCCACAAACCCTATTTTCCACGGAGTGTAACTCCAAAAATACAAAGACCCACAAGATGAAATTTGTACCAGAACTACTTGGATATGTTTCCTCAATGGCCTCCCAATTTCATGGTCTGAATCTTTCTAGAAACAAAGTTATTTTGAAAATGGTGAGATGTCGTGTAAATAACATACCTTAGAAAACATCATCAAAATAATTTATCCTCTCTTGAATTTTGGCCTTCTTTACTTCACCTTCCCTCTGAAATTTGGCTTAGATATTCTTTGGTTACCTCAGTCACCTGTAGATATTCAATATGCGCATGTGTGATTGAAATGAGAGAGCATTGCCTCTTATTTATACTTTCATGTAGTTTCCTCAAGGGGTTACCTTTTAACCATCTTAACCCAATTTTCTTATTTTAGGGCTAACCCAATTTTCTTATTTTAGGGCTAACCCACTTCTAACCACTTTCCATGATTAGAAAGTTTTCCATTTACTTTATTGTTTAAATAATTCTCTTTGACTTTGTCACTTCAATTTATTATTTAAATAACATTTTTTGACTTTGTCACTTCACTTTATTATTTAAATAATTTCTTCTTTGCGAGAACTTTGAATTTTTTTACCTTCAGGGGCTTCAAGCCAACATATGAGGGTCCTTCAAATTCCTAAGTCCATAACTCTCAAACCGTGAGGAGTTATGTGATGTTCCACATACCACCAGAAATGGAATGACATGTACTATCCATCTATAATAGTCTTACCTGCAATTATATCAAAACTCATACCATTATATATCAAACAAACTTGAGTCCATTACCCAAACCTTTGTGCTACCAGAATTCGCTATTGAACTTTCTTCAAGGGTTGACATAAATGACAACCAACCCAATTAATCAACATATACATGACCATATACATCCATGTACTAAATAAAAAGAGGACGAAGTTAAAACCTTCTCGCAAGAAGAGTAATTTTGCGAGATATATAGTATCTCATATGGATATTGATTGTAAGGAGAAAAAGGCTTCAAAGATGACCAAATAGATCCCTCTAGTTCATTTTATCACTCTTCAGATCATCAAGAAAAGTTAGTAGAGCCAGAAGGGCCTACCCAGAATCATTGCAGTAACCAGGAAGAGACCAGCATGGTCTCGTGACGTTTTGTAGGATGCAAAGATATATAACATTAATGATCCATAGCATGAGGAGAAGATGGCTCCACTAGTGGTGAGGTAGGTTGCCCACCAAGTACTAGCTCAAAAGGAGCTAGAGTTCATAGGGGGTCAACCCTCATGATCCAGTAGGGAGGAGTATCCTCCCTAGGACCATTCATAGGAGAACTCAAAGGAAATCATCACACACAGAGGGAACGGATGGCTCCAAACATTAAATAGACTTAGAGGGATTCAAGCTTAAAAGATATCATGGAGACACATGGTGAGCCTAATCTCAAAGAGAGTCAGTGGCTTAGAGACTTTCATTCAGAAATTATTCCTCCTCTAAAACAGATGGGAGAGAAAGATGTCTTCAAAAACTGACAAACAAGTGCCATGAGTTGAGGAGACTAGATCAAAGCTTCAAAGGCTTCGAGGAGATATGAGACGTCCTAGAAGATTCCCTTGTTTTGATGACAGAGGAGGAAGTCAGTCAGAAGGACTAGGATATGGATTTTTCCCTTGAGACTAGAAGGGAAGTCAGTGGTGACTTCCAAATTGATATACAAGATCAAGCATGTTGTTGATGACAACATAGAGATGTACAAAGACTAATTTATGGCCATAAGATTCTCCTATAAAGAGGGAGAATATTATGATGAGACACTTTCTCCAGTATTCAAAAGAAGTGTACATAGAGAAACCACAAGATACATTAGAAGGAGTCTCATGTGTGCATATTGAAGAAATATTTGTATGGGTTTAAGCAGGAACCCAGGGAAAAATATGCCAGAGAGTTATTTTGATGAACCTGGGATTGATTTCCCTTTGATATTAGATGACTTGTTTCTAACAAGGAACGAGAAACTCATCGTTGAGTAAAAGAGAAAGATTACATCAGAGTTCGAGATGAAGGACCTAGGTATAATGCATTACTTTTTGGGTCTAGAGGTGTGGCAGAAACTGGATGAGATTTTCCTGTGCCAAGGAAAATATGTTGTAGATATTTGAAGAGATTCAGAATGATGGATTGTAAATCCATGCCTACACCGATGGAGACAAATATGAAGTTATTGAGTGATACATCTTTAAAGACATTGGATGCTACCATGTATAGACAGATGATTGATTCATTGATGTACTTAATGAATAGAAGCCCAGATATATGTTTTGCGGGGAACACATTGAGTTAGTATATGGTTGAGCCAAGACGTGCTCACTTGGTTGTGAAAAAACATGTGTTGAGGTACCTGAAGGGTATAGCAGATTATGGACTCGGGTATGATGTGGATTGTGAGATTAGATTGCTTGGGTACACAGATTTAGACTGGGTTAGTAGTGATGTAGACTGGAAAAGTACATATGGGTGTTGTTTCAATCTGGGATCGGGTATGATCTCATGGTTCAACAGAAATCAATCTAGTGTAGCGCTCAATACAGCTGAGGAAGAGTACATAACAGTGTGTTCAGCTAGAAGTGAAGCAATGTGGCTTCGGAAGTTGTTGGCTGGTGTGTTTTATTTCAA
>JASDQU010437072.1:15045-36217 GCA_032191745.1 Picea mariana | reverse complement strand
TGCTCTTGAGCATTCAGTTTGGGGGTTTTGTTGTACAAACCCTTGTGAGCAACTCAGTGGTGAAATATCCACTCACCTTATTCCGCAACTTGGTCTCAGGGATGAAAGACTCTTCTACACCATTCTATTCTCAACACATCTCCATCTAGCGCTTCAGAAGATAGCAGGGTCGTACTGTTCTTGTGATTCTAGCAAGGGCACACCATCATCTAGAGGGAGGTTCGATCCAGCTTATCCAAAGAGCCTGTGGCCATTCCGACACTTGGGTTTTGTTTGCAGGGGCACAATCATCAGTTTGGAGGTTTTTCTGGAGGGTTATCATCATCAGATATTTATCTACAGATTGGGACATCTTGGAGGCAAAGGGGGCATCCTATGATTCAGTAAATCTCAGATCTAGAGAGCTTCATCTGGAATCTGAGTCTGAAACTTCTCCTACGGGGTTTTCATAGCCCGATCTACATTCCTGGGGAGTTTCAGGGCATTTGAAGGCCTTTCTCATCAGATCCGGATTACCTAGGGTTTCAGGGATCCAGGAGGGCACAGTTTCAGTAGAAGATTCAGAGTTTGGAAGGGTTTGCCTTGGACGTTCAGCTTGAGACTTCGGGAGGATGATCCTAGCATCCTGATCTATCATCTGGCAGAGTTTGGACTCGTTTGGAGTCTTCTTTCAGTTGGGTCGATTTAGTGAGGGTTTCAACCTTCTATTGGGGCGTGGCATTCTTCAGCTAGAGGGATTGGTAGTCAAATCTGCGTGTATTGATCTTCATTTCTTATTCAGCCTTTCGGAGGCTTGTCTATATCAGCGGAAGCATTTTGTAGCAGCTCATACTTGTTTTCATTGGAGCCATCTGAGGATTATTCCATATTTGCTCATTCTATTGTATCTGATTCATGCTTCTATAATAAAGGTCAGATTTATGCTTGTGTTTCTATATCTTGAATGTATTATGATCTTCATGTGTTGAATGAATATTGTATGAATGCAATTAATAATTGGATAACTCAATAAACACCTGCACATCAACAAATCAGTGGTAGCTAGTGATTCCAAGCGAAAAATTTGGCTTGGGATCATTACAATGTACGAAAGAATTGAAGTAGAACTGAGAGGAGTACAACAAGCCCTTCACTCCAGCCGCGCAGTGTCCATTGCGCCCCTACCATCAAAAGAAATAGAGTTGGGAGATGAGCCTGCCCAACTTCGCAGAATAGCTGATGCAACCGAAGCTCGCCTTCGTCACGTGCAAGAAGAAAAAGAACAGGCCACAGTGGCCCTGAAGCAAGCACAAAAGGAAGTCATAGAACAACGTCGAGTTGTGCAACAAGAGAAGGATGACCTCCAAATCAAGTTCAAAAAGGATAAAGCGCAGATCCAGAAAGAGAAAGAACAGTTGCTCACAGAGCAAGTTGGAGTTAAGAAGCAGTCAACAGAGCACTTCGCTCTGTGACAGACTTGGAACAGATAGAAGAAGACCCAGTGGAGAATCAAGTGGCGAAGCTTGTTGAAGCCATTCAGTAGCTTCAACAGAGGGTCGCAGAACTAGAGCTGATAACAGTACCAAGCACTCCGCAAGAAGTGCGAGACCAGCGAGAAGAAACCACCCAAAGCGCAGTCCAAAGAATCAAGGCATTAGCCTTGGAATGTAAACAACTTAGCAGTCGAAGTGCATAGAATTATGAGTGCCTTGCCGAGGACCCTGAACTAAAGACACTAGAGCCGCAGCTCCAGGAAGCAAAGCATCAAGCAGCAACAGTACAAGCACAGTTAAAGACCTTATCTGAGGTCAAGCGAATGAAAAGATCCCAAGAACAGCGCATGGCTCAGCAACATGTCCATGCCCTACAAAGCAAAGTCATGGAAGTGACTCAGAAGCTCCAGCCAGTCGAGGATGCAGCTTGCCTACTTTTTGAGGAGATTGAAGGCCGAGGAGCAGAGCTGGAACAAGTAGTCACTTCGGTAGAGCAGCGCTTAGAGGGACCTGTGAACAAGGCAGTCATTCAAGAGTTCGTCGGGTAGGAGACCTTGGCGAAGCAGCTTGAGCCAAGCTCAAGGCGTTTGAGGTAGAGTTACCCAGAGCAGAGTGACTTGAGACGAGTCACAAGTGAGTATTGGGGGCCTGTTGGCCCTCGACCAAGTTTTGGAAGATCCTTGGTCATGTTTGACCTATTTTGGGACTTCGACAGGCTGGTCGAAGGCAGAGCACAAGTTGAAGCGGAGATCGCGATATCTCGACCACTTTTTAGGGCAGTTTTGGGATTAGGGTTTATGTAACAGGTATGGGATGTCGACCCACGGGTTTACCCATGTTTGGGCCCATTTTGTAATGTATAAATAGATATCTAGGCAATGTAGGAAGAGGCCAATGTGCTAAGTGGGAATAGTTGTGGATGCTTTGTGCATACTATGTGTTAAGAACTTGCAAAGCTAAGTGCAAGTGATTGTAAGAAGCTTGTGTGCAGATAGTAAGAAGGCTTTGTGTTTAAACCTAGCTCGGGGAAGGAGGATCTGGTGAGGTGCGTGCAGATCTCCTATCCTATGCGGAGTGGGGTTTCTGGGCTCTGTGCTTGTAGAAGATTGAGAGAAGATAATAAAAAAGAGAAGATTTGGTGGACGTAGCCCCACACTGGGGTGAACCACGTATATCCTATGTTATGGTTGCTTTGTGCATTATGGTTGTTATATTTCTTATGTGATTGTTGCTTAGTGCAATAATGGCATGTTTAGGTGAATATGATAGCATAATGCTTAGTTATATGAATAAGATGCTAGATCTGATCCATTTCCTTATGCTAAGTGCTGAGATGTGCTAGATCTAGTCAAATACTGCGTTGTTCTGTAATTAAGGTTCGATCTGCGAAGGGAATACTCGTTGAATACTAATGGATGGTAACTGATAAGTGCTTTGCTAGGCTAATGTAATCACAAATCTGTGTCCCAGCTAGGTTGCAGACATTTGAGTCCTACAACCACCCCTGCCTCTACCTCGGGTGAGACTTCATCTGCTTCGCAAGTGTTGCCAAAAGGGCCGGTAGTTAGGGTTTTGTTGGTGCGTTGTTGAAGCGTTGAACCCTAGGTCTACCCCTGTGCCAACAATCCCTTTCAAAGTTGTGGATCAAATCTAACCTCTTGCAAATCAATGGTTGTGATTTGTTTCGGAATTTCGAACTTCAGAATTCTCAAGTCTCAAACTTTTCTTTCTTCCATACATCAAACTTCCGGAGTCGATGATTTGCAGACACCTATCCTTCTCAATCAGCGGCTCTGCCTCTGCTTCGAGGGTTTGACCTTTCAACTAGATCAATAGTCTTGCATCCCCTTTGCTAGATCAATGGTCAAGATTTCCTTCGGGTCTCCGGACTTCTGAGATCTCAAATCTCAAACTTCACTTCCCCTCGAAGTAAGCAGATTCATGTCCCGTGTCCACTTGAATCGAACGTTTGGGGCTTGCTTCAGGTCTTTACCCAAAATCTACAGATTTATGCCACCTGTCCTCTTGATCTGATGACTATGAATTACTTCGGGACTTTACCCAGAATCCACCGATCTACGCCACGTCTCTTCTGGATCAGACGGTCCAGATTCACCTCGGACGATCCGACGCTTGAGATTTACTTTGGACGATCTGACGACTGAGATCTACTTCGGATAATCGGACAGTTGAGATTTACTTCGACTCTCCGGACTTTGAGAGTCTCAAATCTCAATTGAAAACTCTCGAACAAATTTCTCCGGAGTCCACGATTCGTCACCACAAGTCCCTCTGGATTTGGCGGTCCAAATTCACTTCGGGTCTTCGGGGTTCGAGAATCTCAATTCTCAATTGAAACTCCAATGCAATTTACTCAAACCTTGCGATCTATCGCCACGTGTTTCTTTGGATCTAACGGTTCAGAGTCCTTCAGCTCTTCGGCACTCCGGCGCTTCAGCTCTCCGGCTCTTTGGGCTTCGGGAGTTTCAACTCTTATGCACCCATTTCTCCGGAGTGCTTTTAACCGAAATACACGATCTCCTGACACGTATCCCCCTGGCGATCAACGAACAGGATTTACTTCGGTTGTTTGTCTTCCTCCTTGTCCACAAACCTCTGAAGTTGTGAATCTTACACCACGTATCAACCCTGACGTTGGATGATTCTGATTGACTTCGTAACTTTGGGACTTCGCAAGTCCACTCTCCTGTGCACTTTCAAAGGGTTAGGCCTCATGTACTTTCCTTGGGATCCAACGACTGTTGGTCCTCGCACTCAGAACTGACGGCCCAGATCTTATCTCCTGCGCGCTCTTCTAATTGTCTGGACGTGGATCCCAGCGATCCATATCTTTCACAATGCTCGATCCAACGGACATTGTTGCTCCTCCTCCTGAGTTTTCTCTTTCTTCCCTGACTTGGAAGATTTCAGATGTTTCGAAGGTCTCGACCTTCGATTTACTTCCTGCGAGCCCTGATGTATGGGTCTCGACTTTCGCTTCCCTCCTGAGCTTACGAACTTGAAACAAGTTCGCCTCTTGGACCTCATTTGCACTTCTAAAAAGCGCTAGTCTCTTCTGAGCTTGTTCCTTAGGGAATTTCGAATTCCCACGTACTCCTTATGTTAATCTGCTCGCGTCGGATCAACGGTCTACGACCTTCCTCGATCCAACGGTCCAGATCACATCGCAACTTCAGGTTTTGGAAGTTTAATCGCACCAACGCGCGATTCTCCCGTTGCGTGAGCTCCGCACTCACAGATCCGACGGTCAAGGTGGGTCTCGATGGATCCTTGGATCTACGGTCAAGATCGCATCGCGACTTCGGGTTTCAGAGGTTAAGTCGCACCAACGCGCAATTCTCCCGTTGCGCGAACTCTAAACTCACAGATCCGACGATCAAGGTGGGTCCCGATAGATCCTTGGATCCTCCCGAAAGGTCTCGTCCATTCGTTTTCCAAACGAAAGGATATTCCCTTTTGATTCTTGAATCTCGCCATCCTTCCTGAGCTTCATCAGTTATGAAGGATTTAAGAGCGTTGCGCTCTTTCTCCTAAACTTAAAACTTAGAAGGGTCTTCTGCACAACTCTTGCACTCCTTCATCAAGTCTAGAACTTAAGTGATTCTCAGTCTCTGCTTGCCTCGCAGAGAGCCTGTGTATATCTGCATTACCTCTCCTGAGCTTAACAAACTCTGTCCTCCAAGGGACTTAGAACGACTAGGAGGGTCGACATGCATACATGAAACTATGCCCACGGTCGACGAACTCGCAGTTCGTGGCTCTGGCTTAAGCCACCACAGGACGCAAGCATTTACGAGTATAAAAACACGTCCAATTCATACAATTTCCTACTTGCCTAATTACACAATCAAGCAGACACAAAAAGGGTACAATATAAATCATTAAGCAAACATATCCATCCCTGCAACATTCATAGGATATCCAACTTTAATTCACAGTACCACTTAAATACACAAGATATGCGATTACTTATCTATTACAGGTGGTAGCCAACTAACTGACTGTGGGTGTCCGTCCTTCCACCCGACCATAGGCTCAGAGGCATTCATTCTTAGCACTCTGGACACCCCTGTGCCAAGCTATGATATCGCCAGGGAACTCTCGTATTTCTCAAGGATTCTTTCTCTGTTTCAGCTTCTGCTCGGGTTCTGTTCTCTGCAAACTTTCAGAGATTTCTTTCTCTGTTATGGCCCTGGACGAGGTTTATCAGATGCTCACTCGGCATCAAGCTCGCAGCCTTCTGTTCCTCATCTGCTGGAGAGCTCCAGCATTCTCCTTACCAATTTTCTTATATCTTTTCCCCAGGATGGTTCTCGACCCATCATGTTCGTTTTGTTAGAAGGGAACTCGGGTCAACTTGGTCTGTCATACCCAATGGTACTTCGAGCTGACATTTTGCAATCCGACCATGCTTCCATTCATGGGAGTGGTTGATAATTCAACCATTGGTCCTTTCTTCATTATGGTTTCTCTCCTTGGGATCCAAAGGAGATTTATTACCCCCATCAAAGGAAATTTGGGGTTATTTGATATAATGAGCCCTCTCTTATAGTTTTCACATTCTTTCCTCTAGTGATATCATGGCTAGTACTTTCAAGGCTTCACCCCCACAGTTAGTTATTGGCAACTCAAACAATAATACATTTACAATGTCCACATACCTTAGCATGGTAATCCTCTTTTATGATTAATTACAAGCTGGGGGAAACAGGGATGTTACATTCCCATTCTCCCTAATTCTAGTTCTGAAAAATGCAAATTGAAGAAATTCCAGCTCTCTCAACTCTACCACATACTATCTCACACTACTCACCATAGAATCCTTGCAAACACCAATGAATGCTTCTAAACACCTACAATCCCAAGTGAATACCTTTAAAACCTTGCAAACACAAACAAAAACCTTTGGTTCATTGCACTCTAAATTCTCCAACAATGGTCGTCGACCTATCTCAAAAAAACTTGCAAACACCAATGTGAACCTTCCCTTAGTCATTGACTCTATACCATAGTTCATGAGGAGGGAGATACACTGCACAATTCAAGGCATAATTCAAACCAAGAGATGGAGCCACCAAACTTGCCTTCAGAATCATCCCACCTATATCCATCACTGATACACAAAATGGCATATAACGTTGCTCTGCTATCAAGTTTGGAATGTGAAAACATGTGAATGAATTAATCTACCTTATGTGTGTTCTTCTATATTAAATGTGTGATTCCACTTACAATTATCTCACCTATTAACCTAAGTTTCCCAACCTCTCATTCTAAAGATTAGCCTTACCAATTTCTTGAGATCCACCAAAATTATCCCCTACGCGATCTATCGGACCTTAAGAGGGTAAGTGATTACTTTTAGAATTTTGTTTCTGTGCTCCAAAATCATTAAGAGAAGCTTTCCAAGATCACCATACTTTTGTTGAGTTAAGAGGTCAGGAAGGTTGGTAGTGTGACAAATATTTTGAAAATGAGATCTAATATGGGTATAGGCTGGACAATCTAAGAGAAAGTGTTTTTCATCTTCAACCTTCTTAGTGTCACAAAGGTGACACACTCTTTCATCCCATGGAGTTTTAGGAATTGACCAACCCCCTCTTTCACTATGAAACTCATGAAAAATTGTTCTTATCTTAGCAATGCTTTTTTTATTTTACACTTTCGCAATATATATATATGTGTGTGAGAGAGAGATTATAATAAATTAATTTACAAGAAAGTTCTGTAATACATAAGATAAGATAAAAGAATTTATTTTATTATATATAAGGACTCAATAATAGTAAACTATTACATTTGACTTATAAGTGGTAAGTTCTTTTCTAACCATTGGCAAGTGAAACATATTTTAATATTCATTAATATATCAATCTTACCCTAATTTGATGAATTAGGGTGGTTTGATGATGGGAAATCTTTTTTTAAAGTAAAAGAAGCCAACGTGAAAACCACGTGTTCCCGGTATAGAATTCGCCGGAACAGGAATGCCCTAAAAGCTGCTGTCACAGTGCCAACTATATGTCAACGAACACGGGAGAGCAGAGAAATCCTCCGGTGCGACATCACAGCAACAAGGGCACGGCCACCAGAAAAATTCTGAGACCAGAATCGAAGCAATAGATTCAAATTGAAGAGAACGCAGATTCAAATCGAAGAGAACGCAGAAATGGAAACAGACAATCAAATAGAAGATGAAATTTAAGGGCAGACCTAAATGYRATGAAGCACCGTGAAAGAAGAGTTGCAATTCATGCCCTTACCTGAGTAAAAGAACAGCGAGACAGACCCTGTGTTCAAGTTCTATTGAAGCACAGTAACGTACAATACTCGCAGAAAGCCAAACTATTCAAACCGAGGTGGGAGTAAAGAAGAGAAAGGGCAGCAACCCAGCACAGTCTGCAATAGACAGCGGAAGAGACGACCTGTATAACTGCAGACGGATCAAATGCAGAGATATTTGCCCCACACAGATCTAGTTCTCATTGTTCCTACCAGCAGAAGGAACCAAAAAAGGTAATTTAATTTCACTAAAGATTTTTAGTTATACACTCAGAACAAATGGTTAAGCAGTGAATAGATATGGCCATAATTCATTCAAAGAAAGAAATTATATCTATCCTCAGAGTAGAGAGAATATTTTTTCAAGAATTCTTTATTATTTCTGAAACTGGAAGTCCTCATTCTTTATTATTTCTAAAACTGAAGTCCTCATTGCCTCATGTGAAACAAGAACAAGAATGGAGAACTGCAATGCCTGTGGAATATGGCTACGGATGCATGTGATGGTTTAGATTTTGAATATTTTAATAAAAATTTCAATGAAAGATGAATTTTGTGATTCTTGTTTGATGGACAACTTTACCATTTAAGTTCAAGTTAGATCAGGGGAGTTCAATTCTATTTTATCTTCCTATTAAAAAGAGAGTGATGGTAGTGTCAAGGTAAGAGATTGCGAAATCAAATGGATATCTAAAGAGATGAAACAAATCAAAATATGAAATATCTTTATATTGTTTTATATATACAAAAGTCAAAATTTGAATCATTTTTATATTGTTATTAAAATATGAAATTGTTTTATATTGTTTTATATATACAAAAGTCAAAATTTGAATCATTTTTATATTGTTATTAAAATATGAAATAGTTTTATATTTTTTTATATAGTTGTTAAAGATTAGATAAATATACAAAATATAAAATATGTAAAAAAAATAAGTTGTAGGGGTGTAGAATAGTTATTGGTTCAAAACCCTCGACTTACCTTGTGTATCATGTGAGGGGTTGTGTTGGCATACCTAGAGGTTATAGTGGTAGGAGTCAGAAAATTTGACCTCTTATCACGTGAGTGGAGTCCTTTATCGATTCCGCTAGCTGCAAAAAAAAAAAGATTGAAAAAATATGCCCAACCAAGTTGGATCTATTGGTGAGGAACGAGAAGTTTTTCACCAATGGGCATGGTTCAATTTCTATGAGGGATTTCTCGAAGCCATGGGAACACCTTGAGGTAGTGGTCAAACGTGTGGTTGCACTCAGAGAGATTATAGTAAATGGTCTCATGATCTGTGCACACGTAAGTGGATGAAAGTCCAACCTTGTGTCCTTCAAATTTACAGGGGTGGCAAGTGCGAGGGGGAGCCTTCATGATTCCAATGGAAATAAGATTTTTTATTACGCCTAGGGGCTAGGGAATGTGTCGAATAATCTAGTTGAAACTTACTCATTGTGGTGTGGGCCCCTTTATCACAAAGGAAAATGGCCTCAATACCTTGTATGTCTTTGGGGATTCATTTTTTATCATAAAAACATTCCAGGATCACCATAGTTTTGATGAGTTAAAAGGTTAGAAAGGTTGGTATTTTGACAAATCTTTTGAAATTGAGATCTAATTTGGGTATACGCATGACATTCTAAGAGAGTGTTTTTTATCTTCAACCCTCTTAGTGTCACAAAGATGACAAATTCTTTCATCCCGCGACATTTTGGGAACCGTCCAACATCCAGTTTTATTATGGAGCTTGTGAGAATTTGTTCTTATTTTAGCAATGTTGATTTTCTTCTTTAGGCTAGTCAAAACAGAGAGATACTTTTGATTTTCAACATTAGGGTTGATCACCTCCTTATAGCATCTCAATTTTCTTTTATCCTCTAATTTTTTATTGCACAACAATTTTTCATTAAATCTAGATGTAATGATATTTTTAAATGATTATTGTTATTTTGTAGAATGATCTCTTCCTTTATTCCCCCAGTGATTTAGCCAAGACTTGGCATTTTTATGCCATCCCCACTTGAGTCATAGGTGGTTTTGGATGGAGTTTGAAGCAATTTTGGTAAGCCTATTGCCTTCCATGTTGTTTAGCTTGTTCTTGTATATTAGGTACGTAGTCATAACCATCCTCTTAATGGGGGAAAGGTTTGTTTCTATGAGGAGGATAAGATATGATGTATTGTTTTTAATTTGGAGATTATAAGTTATAAAATTATTTTGGATCTGCTCTATTTTTCCCCATGATTCTCTAGAGATATTGCATCCCCAAACTTCACATCCATATAAGATAACAGGAGTGACAAGAGTCTCAAAGTGGAGTTTTTTTTTATCCCATATCCAAGGATCTGTTGATTTACAATTATTTTCAAGCCCATAATAAGTTTTTCATCCTCCATTTATCATTTTTTCAATGATATAGTTCCAATTGAGCTTGTGATGAATATCGATGCCAAGATATTTGTGTCAAAGAACTTCCTCCAGGTTGTTGTTGTCATATATGAAAGTATTGTAAGTGATATTTTTGGATTTAATTATCATAACATTCATTTTGTCAGTGTTAACAGTGATACTCGTACTAGAGTAGCAATCCTTGAGGATTCTTAATTGTTTATCAAGATCATAGGGACTCCTCACCATAAAAAAAATATCGTCAACATAAAGAAGAAGGATGATCACTATATCAATGAGAGTTAGGCCGACACAACCTGCTTCTTCGAAACAATCTTCTAACTTGTCAATGAATATGCCAAAAAGGGAAGGTGATGGGAGGTAACCTTGCTTGACTCCTATTTTACAGTTAATTTCTTTCGACCAACCCTCAGTGTTCCTAAACTTGGAAATAATGTTCTCATATAACCTTACAATAACAACTCTCAACTCAAAAGGAACTCGTATCTCTTCTAACCTATTCCAAAGGTTCATCCTAGGAATAATGTCCAAAGCTTTTCTAAATTCAACGAAACAACAAAGGAGATTGTTTTTATTATTGCAACACTCCTCCACAATTATCTTAAGTGTAACAAGGTGGTCCACGGTAGAATGATAGCTCCTAAATTCAGCCTGGCCTTTAGCTCTTTTTCTGTGGCTTTCTAGTCATATGCTAATCTTCTTTTCCAAAACAATTCCATATAACTTGGCTAGAATAAGGATAATCATAAAGGTCCTATAATTAGAGAGATTGTTTTTATCCCCACTTTTAAAAATATGTACAATGAGGCTTTGCATCCAAAGTTCAGGGAATCCCTACTTCACTGTTAAATTGAAGAGCTTATGTATGTGTGGAATGAGGATAAACCCTCCAATTTTTAAGATTTCAGCTCGGTAACCTTTGATGTCCTTAGCTTTCCCTTTTGCGAGCTACTTAATCCCAAATTCTATGTCTTCTATAGAAAAACATCATCCTTTGTGAATCGTTTGGAATGTTGTTCACAACATTAGGGGATTTGTGAAGACTTTTAAGGTAGGAATTCCAGTCCCTCAAGGGAATCATATTATTTTCTTTATTTTTACAAGTCAAATTTGTCTCCATAATTTCTTAGGATCTAGTTTAGAAAAGTGCAAGAGCTTCTCTTGCTTTCTATTTATATAGTATCGTTTTTTTTTTCCTTTTAATTAAGGCTTTATACTTATTTATCTTATCGGATTTTAAGGACTCATTAGAAGCATTCATAATGGCCCTTCTATCAATTTTACACTCGTTATCATACAAAGGGTTGAGTGTTTTATTTTTATTTTTACATTGCACCTCAATAGAGAACATGTTAATGGAAGTAGAAAGACTTGTCGTAAAATTATGATAGAGGTCTTCAATATTATTCTTATATGATAGAATATTTAATTCACTGTTCAAGTCCTTCAAGAAGAGATCAACTTTATTTTTTTCAAAAAGCAAGTGCACTTGGTTATCAAAATTTTCTTCAATAGGACTTTTTGCATATGTCAAAGCTTAGAGTTAGGGTTAAAAGCCTATGATCAGGATTGGGTTCATGGTCGTTTAAAAGATCAAAATTTATGATTTGGTTGTAAACAGGGATATCAAATATCATATAATCCATAACATTCTTTCCCATCCCGTAATACAAGTCATCCAGTTGGATTTCGACCACTTCATTTAACCATTGCAAATTATAAGATCTTGGGAACTACTAAGTTTGATTAGCTTAGTACCAAACAAATTATTGATCGAGTCTTCGCAATTTCTTTTGTATTTGTTAGCTAAAACAAGGTCCTCATCTAGCCAAAGAGGAGTAGGGTTGGTATCATTACTCAAAAGAATAGCTTATTAGTTGTCACTCTAGAATTAAAGTCTCCTAGCGAGAGTATACTACATTCATTTCTTAGATTGTAAATATCTTGTTCTAAGTTATTGTAAGAGCAATTTTTATCTAGATTGATTTTCTTATAAAAGGTAGAATTAATAGGCCCGAAATAACATATTTCTATATAAATCTTCTTAGCATTAATGTCTAAAATCCCCATCCGTATGTATTCATTGAGAGAGTTTGTCTTATGAAGTTGAATGTGAGGAGAAATGTTATTTTTAGTGTAACAAACTATGTCTCCAATCCCTTTGCGGTAATATTTCTTGTTCTATGTCAACCACAAGACAAATCCTTCTATGTTAAGGACCTTAGATTCTTCACGCTCCCAAGTTTCAACTAGAAATATAATACCAATTTCACTCAAAATCCAACTTAACATAGGCCTTTGCGCCATAGAAAGCCACACCAGTTCCACAACAGGATCCAAAATGTCTCAAATTCCTATTTATTATTGTCTTTTTGGTGTCTATCTCTAATAATAGCTTTTCGATTCCTAATTATTGTCCATTTTCCTTCCTTCATGGATTCTTTTACCTTTTGAACTTCATTTCTTAATTCAACTTGGTCTTTTGGGATGAGATCGTCATTTATAAATATGTCTAACCCTTTTGAGCTCAGAGATTTTCTGAGTATGCCATATTTATGATCATTAGAGTTTACTTTGACATGAATCAACCTATCTTTATGTTTGATTATTTTCCCCGCCTCTTTGCTTCTATGAAGCAAGTTGTTTCAATTTGTGATTTATTTTTTAATTCTTCTTTTACTATCGTTAGAAAGTCCTCATCATTTTGCTATTTTATACCAAAAATTGTGAGGTTCAAGTCTCTTTTGTTGCACTCATAATCTAACTCTATGAGTTTATTTGTTTCCTCTTTGATGTATTTTATATCAAATTTACTTTGCAAACTATTTAGGGTCAAATTATTAGTTAGTTTTTCTTCTAGCTCTTTAATATTGTCCCTCAGATTATGATTTCCTTCGACCTCTCTTTCTTGAATTGATTGTTTCTTTTCTTGACTATGTTTTTCCGTATCTTATAATCTAACCTCAATTTTTTGCCTCTGATCCCCTAACCCCAATATTTGATTGTTTATTTATGTTTAAATGATGTTTTCCAAGGATTTAAACTTATTATCAAGCATTGCCTCTAGCTTTGTTTGAAGTTTGTCTTCTCTCTCTTCTCTTTGTTTTTCTAATGATTCTATATGTTCATAAAGATTATTTAAGATTAATTTTTTAAGCCTCCCCTTGAGAGGTTTTGATATCTACAGTGAATTGCTCATATTGTAAAGTAGAAGAAATAAAAAATAAAGTAGAAGAAATAAAAAATAGATAAACGATAAAGTTTGAACAACAACAATCACCCCGAAGAAATCATCATTGTTGTATAAGAAACCAATTGCTTATATTAGAAATCACTACAAGAAATCATTGTGCCTGGATTAAATCACCGTGTTTGTATTAGAAATCACCACAGCAATATTAGAGATCACCACAACAATCTCCATGAAGAGGAATCACGTGCATCACCGTGTTTGTATCACCGCAAAGAATATTAGAATCATCGTAGAGTATATTAGAAATCAATGTAGAGTTCAAAGATCACCACAAAGAATATTATAAATCAATATTAGAAAGCACACAAGATTTCAAAGATCACCAATGAGTATATTAGAAATCAATGTTGAGTTCAAAGATCATCATGCTTCACCATTGATATTAGAGTATATCACCTTGCTTCACCTTTCAAAAATCAAGGCAAAGGGTGTACGCACGTATACAAACATCAATATTAATAATACAAAATATGAGTACTTAATAAATTTTTACATAATAAATAATATAACAAATTAAATTAAAGCAGGGCTATGATTAAATACTTAATGTATAAGAACAAGATAAATAACATAGAGTATTAGAAATTTCCAAAGATTGTTTCAAACTCTAGTCAAAACCACTTAAGAAAGTCTTGGGTAAATCATTAAGGAATAAAAGAGAATCTCACTCTATAAAATAAAAATAAATATTATTTAATATTAAAAATATTATTACATCTAAATTTAAGGAGAAATTGTGATGCAATAAAGAATTAGAGGATAGAGGAAAATTAAGATATTATAAGGAGGTGATCCCTAATGTAGAAGATCAAAAATATCTCTTTGTTAATTAAGATACTATAAGGAGATGATTAACCTAATGTAGAAAATCAAAAGTATCTTTGTTGTGACTAACTTAAAGAATAAAATCTACATTGTTAAAATAAAAAAAAAATTTCACCAGCTTCACATTAATTCTTTTAAAATATTTGTTGCAATATCAATCTTCCTAATATTTGAACTCTTAAAATTATAGTGATTCAGAAACACTTCTCTTCAAACTTTAAAAAAAAAAATCTAAAACAAATGAAATAACTCCTTATTTATAAACCAAATTTAATCTCAATATACTTTAACATCATCATATCTACTTTTATTTTGAAAAATTAATATCCAATTTATTTTAGAATTAATTAATAATATTATAATAAATTAAAATTTAATATCTACTAAGAATCATATCATATTATACTCTGGATATAATGCACAAAATTTGTTTTTTCTCCAAAAACGATGTGAAAAATCAAAGAGAATAGATACTATATAAAAGTCCCCTTGTGTGACTCTTATTCGTAACACATAGTATAAACGTGACTTTTTTGCATTTTTACGATTTCACTAAAATCTGTCAGTGAAAATATTAAAAAAATCAAATATTTAGACAATACCTTTAGTAAGATAACTAAGCATGTGATTGGCATGATATAATGTACCMTGAGAATTATGATAACAATGAAAAACTACATAAACATCATCAATCATATGAATAAATAAATAAAAATATAATGTACCATGAATAAATAAAAAAGATATAATGTACCATGAGAATCATGATAACAATGAAAAACTACATAAACATCATCAATCATATGAATAAATAAATAAAAATATAATGTACCATGAATAAATAAAAAAGATATAATGTACCATGAGAATCATGATAACAATGAAAAACTAAGTAAATAAAATCAATGATATGAATAAATAAAAATATAAATAAAATCAATGATATGAATAATAAAAATATATATTATAGTGTGTTGTTTAATGATAATTTTTAAATTATTTAATAAAATATTTAGTAGATTAACAAAATTTATTAATAAATTAATTAATGAAAAATATAACTCTATAATTAATGGATATTGCTTTAATTGATTTATATTGTATTTATTTTTTAAATAGATACTAATTTATTATACGATCAATTTATTAAGTTATGAAAATTGTCAATGATATGTTTTTGACTAAATTCTTGAATTTTTTTTGGTAGAAAGTTAAATCTAAAAACACTCTTGAAAATCTAACAACAATTTTACTTAAAACTAACTTTCACCTAAAAATATTAACTTTAAGCCTAGTTAATAGTTGGGCAAAAAACTCGTAACTATGACACTTTTCAGAAAAGTATGTGTTCACTCCAATTTGGGGAGGAGCAGAATCCCTAAAAAACTATAAACCTAGTTTCTAAATTAGTATCAACATTTTCATAATTGAATCTACTTTCATTTGATATAATTCGTATTCAATTTAATTGTTTTTTTGTAATTTTAGTTAATTTTATAAAAACATATCTACATGTTATTTTTAAATGATATAATGATTCAGTGAAATGAATAATCAATATTTGCAATAATACACAGTCAAACATTATAAAAAAATTATATTACAAAACCTTTTATTTTTCCTCTTCAAAAAAATATTTTTAAATTTTATTTTTAAATAAAATTTAAGATAAATACATAATGTTAATTTTAAAATCTTCATATTTTTTAAATTAATCAAATTCAAAAAATGCAGTAATTATAATATTCATACTTTAAAATATACATATGTGGTTCAAATAGTATTGCAAGGTGACAGATTCATTTAACTTTTTACATGAACATGGAAGAGAGATTTATACAAAGAGTTTAACACTCCTCATTTATTACCCTTTTACCTAATACTAATTTGAAATTCTAAGTCTACTAGAGCTAGGGCCGGAGATGGAAGCCCTCTAGTCGTATGGGTCAGATATTGATTTTTTTATCCAAAGAAACAAACATCTAAGATGATAGTTTATTGTTTGTCATGGTAAGTTTTCAATATGTTGTTGGAAAATTTAAGAGATATTTTGGTATATTTTTGGAAAATTTAAGAAATATTTTGGTATATTTTTAAATAGTATTATATATATAATTAAATAAATATTAATAATATTGTATAAAAAAGTAAATAATATATTAAATTATTTAATGTAATAAAAAATATTTATTAAAAAAAAAAACATAGTTTTTGGAGTTGAAGAGGGATGATATTCATATTAAGAAGGAAGTGGATTGTTTGGGTTGGTCAACAACTAAGTTTGGAGGAATTATATAAGTATACTGGGTTATATTGTTTTGTCTTGGAGTGAAAGTGGTGGTGGTCTAAACTAAGATAAGAGTTCCCAAAAAATCTATCATACACATATTGACTTCGGAAGTCCTTTAAAAGAGATATGTATAAGGGCATATTGAAATTTGTATTATTGATGTCAAAGGATTAATGTTTTCATTAATGTTATATTACAGCATTACAATACACAACATTTCCAAAATTGATATATATAATATATATACTAAAAAACGGGTGCATGTGAAAAAAGAGAATTGATTATTTAATTAATGGACTTGTCCCTTCATGAAAAGCTATGAAAAAATATAAAAAAAGAAAGTATTGAAAGAAAGTGAGTGAGTTAAAAATGGATGATCAAAGATTGAATATCATTACAAAAGGGAAGAGTTCTGAAATCAGTCTCAGGTCAGCGTGGCATTTTCGCAATAACTTATATTATGGGGCGTTTCAGACCTTCAAATTTTGAAGAGACGAAGAAGAGATCTTGTGTACGTGTGGTAAAAATTTCAAATGCTAATTCTCTAAACTTTCAAAGATATGCCCTGTGTAATTAAGGGTTCATGAATGCTCATGAACTTAGTTTCAAAAAGGTCAGCTTGATAATTTCATTATAACTTATTTTTTGAGATGTTTCAAACCTTGAAATTTTGCAGAGATAGAGAAGAGATCTCTGGGTACATGTGGTAAAAATTTCAGATTTTAGTTTGCTATACTTTCAAGGATATGCTCTGTGGAAGTTAGAGTTCTTGAATGCTTCTCAAATTAGTTTCAAACAGGTCAATTTGACATTTTCATTATAACTTCTTTTATGGGACTCTTCAAACTATGAAATTTTTACATAACAGAGGAGACATACAAAAGTACCTCAAATAAAAATTTCAAATGTTGGTTCATTGTACTTTCTGTGCAAGTTAGGTTTTTAGAATGGTCCTAAGATCAATCTCAAACAAGCCAGTTTAGCATTTTCACTATAACTTATTTTCTAGGACTCTTCATACTGTGAAATTTTTAAAGAATAGAAGAGACATACAAAAGTACCTCAGGTAAAAAATTTAGATGTTGGTTCAATGTACTTTCTAAGATATGTTATGTGCCAGTTAGGGTTTTTGAATGGTTATGAGATCAGTTTCAAACATATCAACTTGGCATTTTCACTACAACTTCTTTTCTACGACTCTTCAAACCATGAAAATTTCAGAGAACAGAGGAGACATATAGAAGTATCTCGGGTAAAAATTTTATAATCATATTTTGAAAATTGGATACGCGACATGTTGTGCAAGTTCGTTCTTAGGAAGAGGCCCAAAACAACAAGCTTTGGGAAAGTTACCATTTGGAAATTCAAATTTTGGTCAAACCTGGTAAAGGTAGAAGTAGTGAGTGGACCTGGTGAAAGCAAAAGCAGTGAGTAGACCTAGTGAAGGCACAAGCAGCGAGTAGACCTAGTAAAGGTAGAAGTAGCGAGCAGACTCGATAAAGGTTGGTGCAGCTTACACAAGGAGATTGATGTCTTTTGTTAAATTGGTGCTTAGCGGTGGGGATTGGTGTTTACGAAGATCTGTAAGAGTAGGTCAAGGTGCCGCTCAAACAAAGAGATTGGTGTCTTTTGCTAAGTTGGTGCTTAGTGGTAGGGATTGGTGTCTCTAGTAGATTGGTGTCTACAGGGATCTATAAGAGCAAATTGGTGCCTACCACGATTTGTACTAGTGGAAATTGGTGTCTCCAGTAGGTTGGTGCCTACAAATATTTGTAATAGTGAGTTGGTGCATACAAAGAATTATAAAAAGAAGTTTTGAGGTTTTCTCCCGAAAAAAGTTTCCACATAAATCTTGTGTTCCATGTTCTACAGTTAATAAATATTTAATATGATTGTTTTCTTATGATTAATGATTATTTAAAAAATAAAAAATTGTTCTTATATTAATATACCCTCTCCCTCTCCCTCTCCCTCTCCCCTTCCCCCTCCCAATATAAGTGTGTTCTCAACATGACCTAGATATTGTATTTTACTTAAAAATTGTGAAAAAAACATCCTACATTTAGTCATATTCCTTTTACTTGCCATGTATCGCTAGATATTAACAAGACTTATGGTCTTCAAAATGTTTGGTCTCGGGACATTGTAAAACATTGCTTATAGATTTGAGCTCAAGGATCTCAAAACAATTCCAGTGCTTGTACTTTAAAGCATATGGCTAGTTCGTAATGCACCTTTGTTCATAAGCATTTCAGTGTTTGTACTTTAGGGCATATGGCTAGTTCCTAATGCACTTTTGTTTGTAGCTAATAATTATGCTAAGTTTATGAATCTTAAATTAATGTTGGCAAGTGTAAAAGGACTCAATAGGTTCCAAATTTATGGTGATCTGATGTTCATGATTAAGGTAGATTCAAGATATTACTCTTAACATTTGGCTATAAAATTAAAAGACAATAAATCATTATTTGAACTAATCACTTTTACTAACATGTAAAGATAACACAAAGTTGTTGCCTACCCATGTTGTAAACAATGATGTTCATGATTAAGGTAGATTCAAGATATTACTCTTAACATTTGGCTATAAAATTAAAAGACAATAAATCATTATTTGAACTAATCACTTTTACTAACATGTAAAGATAACACAAAGTTGTTGCCTACCCATGTTGTAAACAATGTCTGCTTCACGATCATCGGTTTCTTTCAATTGAAAAAAGTTCGTTGATATTTTTCAGACAAACACCTAGATAATAAGGGGTTTTAAAAAAGTCTTTGAATCAGTGGCTAAACATTTGGACATACTTAGTAGTTTCCCATATATAAGATGAAAAATGGAGACATATAAATAATGGGAAAAAAATTTAGACTTGGAAGATTACTAGTTAATCCCCTTTTGTTATATTCTGTGCTGCCCGACACATAAAGAAGTGTGTTCTATATTCTGTCTTACATATAAAATGTGATGTTTTGTGATTAAAGAAAAAACACCACTAACAAAAACTCTTCAGAACAATACTGTCTTAGACAGATGGGCATATTTCTCCTCTCATTGCTTCTACATGGCATTCGCCATTAGGACATGAAGCCCTTTGGACCATCACAACAGACAGGCAAAGTCTTCCTGTTGTAAAAGGCAAACAACCACAGAAAGCTGCATGAATTGTATTTAAAATTATATCAGACCCTTGTTCCTGATTTCGACCTTGATGTTTCACGTGTGGAGTTCGAATATTTGAGACCTTCATCAGTTATGTGAACTTATTATGTATCCTGGAATATCACGAGCTTGAGATGAATAGCGAGCAGTTTTAATCTGGGTTTCTCAATCATGCTTAATAGACCTTTTAGGTTAGGCCTGAGTGGGACTGGTTATGAATAGTACTGGCCCCAGCGACTGTAGTTGGTGCCATTGAATGATTATATATATATATATATATATATATATATATATATAATTTGTTCCTCTCAAAGTCATTAGTTAGCACGAAAATGCAGTACTCTCCCCAGCGAGAATAGCGATTGTATGATTAACACCCTATAGTCATTAATTACGACGAAAATAGAGTACTACACAATAGCAGACTGTAGCTGGTGACATTGAAGGATTGACAATATATATATATATATATATATATATATATATATATATATATTCCTTAATATCGACCGTAAATGTATTTCGAGTATTTTTATTAAAAAAGCAGTTTGCGTCAAATGAAGCGACCATGGCACTCAGAAAAATCAAAATCAAACTAATTTAAAAAGGGAAAAATGCCCATTAGCCCTAACCAACGCTGCCCCTTGGTACAGCAACTTAATACTTAAGTACTTAGGAATGAGGAAAAAGAAACAGCGTAGACTGACCTTCAGCTTATCTTTTCGTTGGTGAAGCAACTTAGCAGCACCTAGCAGCATAGCGACATGGGCATCATGGCCACATGCATGCATTTTCCCAGAGTTTTTGCTCTTGTGCTGCCATTCCACTTGTTCCTTCATGCCACAAACAAACTAGTTTAAATTGATTATAAAAAATTTGGTTAAAAAGTAAGAAGAAGAATTGCAACTAGAGAAGAATGGTTCATGTCGGAATGGCTGTTGCATAAACTGTGTCTGTTTGGGTATGGTGTACTGTACATTGAAAATGAACCTCAACTCATACCAACCTAAACCAGATCTTGCACTTTGCAAATATATGGATATGTGATGCATTGTAAATTGAAAATGAACATCAACTCAAACCCATCTAAACCTAAACCAGATCTTGCACTTTGCAGATATATGGGTATGTGGTGCATTGTATATTGAAAATGAACATCAGCTCAAACCCACTTAAACCAGATCTTGCACTTTGCACAATATGGATATATGGTGCATTGTACATTGAAAATGAACATCAGCTCAGGCCCACCTAAACCAGAGCCTTGCACATTGCAAATATATGGTGCATTGTACACTGAAAATGAACACTAGCTCAAACCCACTTTGCTATAGAGGATGCCTCTTTAAAATATATATGTCAATCATATCAGATTAGGTTTTAGATGCATATGGGTAATAATAATAGTTTAAACCCTCTAGCATGGAATATTTTTATGTACATTGCCTTACAAAACGAATTCCAA
>JASDQU010437071.1:129057-152561 GCA_032191745.1 Picea mariana | reverse complement strand
CCACATGCAAGACTCCAAATGAGATCTTGACCACCTTGGAAGGACTCTTTGGAAAACATCATGAGATGCAAGGTCATATGCTTGAGGTAGAGTTGAATACCTTAGACCCTAAATTTTTTTATAATATACAAGATTTTTTTACTAAATTTAAATTTTTGCGATTAATCTTGGGCGAATGTGGTATTGACAAGTCTACACAAGAGAAACAACTTATTCTAACAATCTTGTCCAAGCTAGGACCAGAATACGTTGTATATGTCTCCAATTTCCATTCTGGCAGATGTCTTTTTGGAACAGATTGGAAAATGGCTACGTTGGCTCATTTCATTGAGTCTCTTACACAAGAGAAGAAAAAACTCATACAAATGGGCCTCATGAAAGATCCCAAAGCACAAGCACTCACCATGCATGATGGAAAAGGGTCATCCCAACAGAACGAGAAGGAGGGATATTCCAAACCCTTCAATGATTCTTCAGGTTCCAGAGACTCTTCATATTCCAAGAAGAAGAAGAAGAAGGGAAAGAAGTGCATTTACTGCAATAAACCAAATCATGAAGAATCCAAATGCATGAAGAAACATATCGATCTTATGGCACATGGATTCATCCAACAAAAGTGATGACGTTTTTTTGGGTATGTTGTAGTCGAAAAATTTCAGCGTGAAATTTTCAACAACTCTTGTATTCCTTAGACAGATCTTTCCATCGGGCTATCATAAGCCTAAAATGGAGATCATATGCAAAAGTTACGACCCTAGGAAGTTGATGTACTGACTTACCCAAACGAAGCCCACATGACTTTTGGTGCTTCATCTCCTAGGGTTAGGTTTTTGGATGTCTAGGGATTTTGAAACCCCTGTTTGTTGTAAAAATGCCTTCAGAGCCTCATTGTAATGATCTTCTTGTGAATGAGCGCAGTCATCACATCTCTCATCAGAGATAAGCCACCACCATTCCAGCAAGCTTGTTTTCCGCTGCATTTTACAGTTTCAACATATTTCCTTATGGAATAGAAAACCAGTTTTACTGTATCTCTGTTATTCTGTGTTAAGCATCTATTAATAATCTGTAGTCATTTCATTCTGCTCATAAATTCTATATTAGTGGTATCAGAGCGGTCTTCTCCTTGTCGTCTTAATGCATGTCTCCAATGAGGTCAGAGTACAAAGAATTGGGTCTCAAGCTTTTTTATCTTGAGGACCAAATCTCTCGCACGCCCAAGCGACCTCTCATGGCAGGAGAAAAGAAAGATAATGGGATAAGAGATCCTTTCAAAATGTTGCTTGAGGAATCCCTCACACAACAAAGGAACGCGATGATGGATAGTTTCATGCAAATCCTTTGGCGGCTACCAACAGGCAACGTATCTTCTTCGAGCGGAGGCGTCGCCCCCTTCAAGGTGCAAATAAAATTTGATATTCCTTTATTTTAAGTTCAGATAGACGCAGATGATGTGGACAAGTGGTTGAATCTACTAGAAGGGTATTTTTCTTTCCATAACTTTTCGAATAGAGAAAATATTACTTTTATGCTCCTTAAAGTCGTTCCCCGTGTTAAAGATTGCTGGGAAACTTTTTGTTAGCAAAAGGAAACAGAGGAACCCTCGTTATTTACAGTCATGACCACCTGGGAATCCTTCAGGGATGTTATTAAGGAATAATACTACCCTGTTGGAAGTTATGACAACTTGTATACCAAATGGACCACACTGCGGCAAGAACGAGACCAAGTAGTGCGAGAGTTCACAAATATCTTCCATACCTTGCACACCAAGATGGGTATCAAAGATTCAGAGAGACATCTAGTGCTCAAATATCGTGGTTCTCTGCATAGATTCATCTAGACTGAAATGGGATTTCTGGACACCTTGTCCTTCGGCGCGACCTATCAATATTCCATCAAAATTGAGCAAAATATCAAACAAAAGATTCAGCAATTTGGGCCCGGGAACCCCTCACAAAAAAAGATAGGAAAGGGAGGCCCCAACCCATAGAAAAAAGGACAAAGCAAATATGGATAGTATCAGGACAACTAGTCCAAGACGTAAGAAAACAGGGACACTGGAAAGATAAAGAAAAATACCGGGAAGTGGTGTGACTTCCATAAGAGCCCTTGGCATAACATTGTTGACTGCCGCTCAAAGCAGGTGTTGGTGGCCGAACTGAAAGCCTCTGAATCAAATGCAGGTTCTGACTCTAAGTCGGAACCAGAAAGGGGAAGACAGATCATTGACATGGAACCCAATGCCACCGTTGGTACAACCATGATCCATCCTGATGAACCAGACAAGCCAGAATAAGGAAAGTGCCTCTTCCATTCATAGATGTGGGTAAAAGGCAACTCGCTTCACTTCATCGTTGATAGTGGTAACCAGAATAACCTCATCTCAGCAGAGTTTTTCAAGTGTCTGGCCATGCCAACAACGCTGAACCCACAACCCTACACCATTGGATGGCTCCACCAAGGAAGCGATCTCTGCATCAGCCAACAATGTCAACTGTCGTATGACATCAAGCCCTTCAAATATGAGGTATTGTGTGACGTTTCTCCTATTGAAGTTTGTAATGTTCTTTTGGGCCAACATTATTTATGGAAATGCCATATTGTATATGAGTCTAGGCCTCATAGTGTTATTATTACTTTGAATAGGAAATTGTATAGGATACTCGAGGCAGTCCCACCCAATGTTATTTCCTTGATCTCTACCAAGCAATGCAAGAAGGTCATCTCTCAGATGGGGAAGTTTGTCTTCTTCATGATTCACTCTCGGAATGAGTGAAAGATCATAGCCACATCTAGGGTCTCTGCGGCTGACCTCTCCACACAGTAGAAGAAAGTAGATAAGGTCATTGAAGAATACTCGGATATCTTCTCCTCACCTACCAGGGTACCTCTGCACTGTCAGGTCAAGCACCCCATCGATTTGACCCCTGACGTAGTGCTTCCCAATGGGAAATTCTATCACCGCTATATGTTAGAGAAATAGGATATCAAGCGACAGATCCAAGAACTAGTCCATAAGGGGCACATCCGTCCCATCTCATCAGCTTGTGGGAGCCCAATCATGCTGGTACAGAATAAAGATGGAACCTAGCGACTCTGCATTGATTATTGTGCCCTAAATAAAATCACATTCAGAAATTGATACCCAATTCCCAGAAACCTGGCGAGTGCATTTTTCGAGTGAACACATGGCAGGGGTGACACTTCTTAACCACTTCAACACAATATTTAAAGATAGATGGCCAAAAATAACCAGCTCACAAAATTCTCTAGGCAGTTGCAAGACCGTATAGATAACCACCACAAGCCCCATTATGGCAGTCGTTTAGAACAGAATCAGCTTTTTCATGAGTTAAACAATGTTGCAGGATATTTTCTACTCCTCAACGATACAAAGTGTCGTCAATGTTAATATAGTTCTTAGGTTTGTATCGTATACGTCGTCAGTCATCTCACGAGAGATGTTGAGGGAACTTCAAAGTTTGAAGATAGAGAACGATGTCTCTATACTAGGGGTCTGATGACGAGACAAGGAAAATGTATTCATCTGCAAATGAATAAACATGAATAACATCCTCGTCTAATCTAGGGAAGTTAGACATTAACTCTGTGAAAACTAGTGATTTTTTGGACTTTGTAAAGAGAAATCGAGATCGAACTCTTGTAGAATGACAATCCATTTATTGTACTTTCCCCCTTATGATACGCCTGGTAAGGACATATTGAAATGGTTTGACATCAGAAACCACAGTAGTTTTGCAAAGAAATATATAATGTCATAATCGTTGGATTGTGTGAACGACAGCCAAAGCTGGATTTTCAACATGAGAATATTTGAGTTCAGGGCCAACTAAGTTTTGACTAAGATAGTTAATGACGTGCTCACGGAGCTCATCATCCTCCTAAACCAACACCATATCAATCATCTCTTCGAACACGGCAACATAAAGAAAGTAATCTCTACTGTAGTTTGGATACTTCAGTAGAGGTGTCGATACCAAGGATTTCTTCAAAGCATCGAAGGATTCCTGGGCTCGCTCATCCCAGATGAAAGGAGTGTCCTTATTCAAGAGACGCATGAAAACCTTAGTAATATTGGCATAATTCACTATAAACCATCGTAAAAAGTTATCTTTACCCTGTAAACCTTGAAGTTGGTGAGTAGTGCGTGGGGGAGGCAACCGAAGTATTGCCTCAACCTTTAACGGATTTACCATGATCCCAGTCTTAGAGACTAAAAATCCTAGAAGACAACCTGACCTAACGCAAAAGATACATTTATGAGGGTTCAACCGGATGTGATAATGGTGACATCTTTCAAAGGCTAGCCGAAGATGCTTAGGGTGATCCACTCTCTTATAAGAGTGAGCAGGAAGATCGTCAAGATAGGATTCAATTATATGCTTGAGATCGTGAAATGTGAAGGTCATAGCACTTTGGAAGGTTGCTCCAGCGTTTTTAAGGCCTAAAGGAATCTTCCAGTATGTGAAAGTACCCCAAGGGAAAATAAATGTCGTCTTATGTTGGTCCTTGGGTTTAATATGAATTTGGTTATACCTTGAAAATCCATCCATGAAAGAAAAAAAATCGCTTCTCACACACTCGTTGAGAATCTGATCAATGAAGGGTGTTGATAAGTTGTATTTAGGACAAGATTTGTTCAGGTCACGAAAATCCATGCATAAGTGGATGGTTCCTTGCTTTTTATTCAAACGAACGTGATTGGATACCCATTTAGTCAAGGGAACCGGGTAGATAAAGACAACATTAAGAATTTTTTCTACCTCTTCCTTAATAGCAGGGGAATTTCATGGATTGACAGCTCTAAGAAATTGTTGAACAAGCTTAGAATCTAGGTAAGTTTTAATCTCATGTTCGAAAATTCGAGGGTCGATTCCTGGAATCTCTTCATATGACCAAGAAAATACATCTCATAATTACTTGAAGAGTTCGGTGTAGATCAGAATTTCTTTTGGCGAACAATCCACACCAATGTATACATTTTCAATCTTGCCTGGGATACAAGAGATATCGATTGCGATGGTAGGGGAGATACTCGCCATGTTTCCTTCGACATAAATTCCATTCATATCAAGAGGAACTATAGCGTGACCAACTATCTCTCTCAAAGTAGATCTAAAATCATCTTGCTCAATTCTAGCAAGATGTGGGAGGAAATAAGAGCGATGATGCATATCATCTCAAGGCCTATCAAAACCATTCATGGCCTCGATGATAGCTTCATCCAAAGGAAAATTATCATTGAGGCAATAACATGAAAAAGATGATGAAGTGGCCCACACGGGCTCTAGAACAGGATCCTCCTCATCCTTCTGCGAGGTAAGAGGATCCAGATCGGCGGAAGAGTCAAGAACAGATTGATATGCAATATCTGTTGTCAATAGTGGCATGGAAATTATAGAATGTAACTGACCTTCACAAGACATCGTCGAGGAAGGTAGGGTCCAAGGATCGTTAAAATAAGAAGTGCAGAAAGGAACAGACCTCTCTGATGAAACAGGCCTACTGAACATGGCGTATATATGGTGAACCGATGCCATGAAGTATAAGGTACCCATAAGGGATGAATACATTTCGACATCTATATTCTTAGTTGTCAACTGAGAATTGTCGATCACAGGGATCGATGGTCCAACAGATGCACTAAGACTAGCATACGCAAAGAACAACTGATCGATCATCAGGATCTTCCCATTGTGAGGAAAACAAAGAGTACAGAAGACAGAAGATACGATTGCATTCACAGTGTAATTCCAATTGTGTCCTAGTAATAATTTATAGTCGAGGGGCGCATCAACCACCTCGACATCCACCTCTATCGTCTTCCCACCTAAATGGACCGGAAAGGTAGGAAGAATACCGTGAGGGTAGAAGGAACAACCGTCAAAAGTAGTCAACATGGTCAGAGATAGAGAAAGGGTCAGAGAGCCGAGGGATTTCCAATAGACCAGGGACATCACACATGTTGCAGCTCCTTCATCAACAACAATATGCTTGATGGTATACTTCGAGTAACCCATGTGGATTTGGAATTCCACATGGTAAGGAAAGTGAGGCTTCACATCTGTGACGTCAAACTTGATAACTTTCGAGTCACAAGTATCTAGAGCTCCTAACACAGATAGCAAGGCATTCCTCTGTGAAGGACACATCTGGATTACCTCCAGAGCCGACATTGCACAAGGGGTTTGACCCAAGTCCTCAAAAATACAGTAATTATGGGCAGCTCTAGCATTAGGATTGTGGGTAGAGTGCTTGAGTATTCCTTTTGGAATACGAGGCGGGGGCTCTAGAGTTTTTAACTGTAAGGGTGTCTCTGGAGGAGGGGGAGAATCTAGATCATGTACATTCTGTGGAGAACTATAATTTCGATATTGAGTGGCTACATTAACCTCATATTTAACCATATTGATGCATAAATGGTCATTGTATTGTGTCGATGGGTTTTGACTCCCACTCACCACATTTCTGACATTCGAGGAGCTTGAGGCCATGTGTTGGTTATGTGGAAAAGGATTAGTCAGTATGGCGGATGGTAGAGATAAAATCCTCGCATCTTTTGCAAATTTGGGGCATAAATGGGTAAGGTGATCATATGTACAAATATTACAGGGAAATTTCACCTTCTTCCTTTCTTTCTTTCCCTCACCAATATTATTATTCATCTTCTCATTATTACCATTGTTCCTGGGTTTATTATTATTCTTCCCACCCTTACAATTATTATTTCGTCCTTCCTTTTTATTCCCTCTTGGTTGCTGGTTACCATTCAGGTTGGTCGATGATTTCACAGAACGTACATCCATCGATTGAGTGGGATTGGAGGACATCGATGAAGCTAGCCCTCCTACAGACTGGTTTAGAAACAAGTCTTTCAAATGACTTGTCACCGAGTCTGTGGTTTTCACATTGACTGGGCCTAACATGTCATTAGCACGAGGCCTGGGATTTTGTCTAGAGTCATAGTTTGACCTCGGTGCATCAGGAATAATATCATATAACATCCTAGACTAGGCATATATAATATCTAACTATCGGGCTTTAAAAATCACTTCTTTTTGAGATGTAAACCCAGATGTAGAAACATCCTTCGAAGTATAAGGGAGGAGAGATTTAAGGAACCACTCTAGCAAGAATTCTGGGGGTATGTAGGCCTTGATCAACCTCTTCCATCTATGCCACTCGTGTATGTGTTCTGATATATGAGTTCCTATGTCCTGACGAAAGGTCAACAAAATTTCTAAGCCAGCATCGTAACAAACTGACAATTGGAAGTGGTTGAAGAAGACTAAAACCAACTGATTAAAAGTTTTGTATGCTCCCCTAGGTAGCTCGATATAAAAAAATAAAGGTCTTTTTACAATAAATAGGAGTTTCAAAAACCCTATACATCCAAAAACCTAACCCTAGGAGATGAAGCGCCAAAAGTCATGTGGGCCCCGTTTGGGTAAGTTAGTACATCAACTTCCTGGGGTCGTAACTTTTACATACGATATTTGTTTTAGGAGTATGATAGCCCGTTGGAAATATCTATCTGAGGACTACAAGATTTGCCAAAAATTTCACAATGAAATTTTTTATTGCAACATACCCAAAAAAAACATCGTTTAGGGCCTCAAAACGGCTCCGAAAGTTCAGGACCCAAAAAATTGCTAAAAATAGAAAATTACGAAAATTGCCAAGAAGTTGTTTTGAGCCAATTGGAAAAGGTGGGTGGCCACCGATATCCACCTGGATCAATACTCCCTCCTTAGGAATCAATGGTCTCCATTGTGTTGAGTTCCCCCATCAGATGAGGAAATTTCTGTTGAATTTGGCCCCGGGTGATCCACTTGCCTTGATGCAGGAGCTGTCCTTCTTTGACGACTCGATAAAGTTGGATCCTTTGTTTTCAAGTGCCATTTATCTGTGTGTCCACAATATGATCATTGGATGCCTATTGTATGTAGTTGGGGTTGAAATCTGTTGGTGTCAGTT
The DNA here is from genome assembly GCA_032191745.1 of Picea mariana. Lineage (NCBI taxonomy): Eukaryota > Viridiplantae > Streptophyta > Pinopsida > Pinales > Pinaceae > Picea > Picea mariana. Next base: position 144,560 of record JASDQU010437071.1, on the reverse strand, counting down.
GTTCTACTACATTTGAGGTGTCCAATAATGGTGGGAAATAAGGCCGAAGGAATTCCATGTTGAACACTGGGTGCAGGCCAAGTAAAGGAGGAATGTTGAGCTCAAAAGAATTATCCTCCACAGCCTTGGTGATGGTGTATAGTCCATAATGGAGTGGGTGAAGATTTTGATGGGGTCATGTAAGGCGTTCTTTCTGCAAGTGCAACCAAACTTTGTCTCCTACCTAAAACTTATGTGGCACTTGATGTTTATCATGGTGTTGCTTGTACTTGTCATTGGACTTCTTTAGGATATCATGAACTTGTTGACGGATGTGTTGGATCCGCTCAATGAACTGGGTGGCTTTGTCAGCTTCAGTTGGAGCAGGAGATGATTCAATTGAGGTGACTACAAGGGGAAGTGCAACATCTATGGGACCGAATGGTTGGAATCCCAACCCCACCTAAAAGGGGTCGTGGTTGGTTGAGCTATGCAGGACTTGATTGTAGCTATGATGGATAGAGGCAAGAATCTCATCCCATGTGTGAGGTTTCTTGGATTTATAAATGTGTAGGATATGCACGATCATTCGATTTATGACCTTGGTTTAGTCATCTATATGGGGGTGGAAGGCCGTGGATTTGGTGAGCTTAGTGTCTAGCAGTGACCAAAGGCTCGACTAGAATGTGATGAGAAAACAACTGTCCCGATATGAGACAATGGTTTGTGGGATCCCAAAATGTACCTAGACTTGTTCAAAGAAGAGCTTGGTAGTGGCTTTTGTTGTGACGCTCTTGCTGTAGGCAACCATAATCACCATCCTAGAAAAGTGATCAACAACCAAAAAACACAGTCATATCCCCGCTTGGTGGACAAGATGCCTGACATGTAGTCAATTGAGATGGATTCCCATGGCCTGTCAGGTGTAGGAAGAGGGGTGTAGAGTCCCTATTTCTTAGTGGTCGGTTTGGCAATGGCATAGGCAGTGAAGGACTTGATATAGTTGTTGACCTCCTATCGAAGGTTCAGCCAGTATAAATGTTTATGTAGCACCGCCACTGTCTTTTCGACGATAAAGTATCCTACCACTTGACTGTAGTGGGTTCCCAGATCATCTTCGCTCACTCGCTTGATGGAACATAGATATGACCCAAACTACACAACAAACCATCCTGAATATGGAAATTATCGACAATAGCGTTTGCACCCAACATTTGGTAGGTGGTGACGAAGTCGAGGTATGACTCATAGAGTTGGGGCCATCCAGAGGTCTCATGGCCGCAAGAGTCTAGCACCCTAGTGAATGTCGTTATTGGCGGTCTACTGAGGCAATCAACGAGATTTGTAAAAAATGCATTATGACCTTTTTGGTACTGTATTATACTTCTGCATCATTGGACAATGATATGGATCATTCCCATGTGTATTACAAATCTCATAGAATGGTCCTCATGTTGGCAATGGGTTTCAAACCTTTGTTTCCAAGTACTGCGCAAAATTTGGACAATTCTTATGGTTCCCTTCCATCCTACATAGCGCACACCATACAACTTCTCTTTTCTCTTTTCCCTTATTATGGTTAAGTTGAAACGATAGATTTTTCAAATCCTCTTTTTGATCCTCTATTGCTAGATATGTATGTTGATACTGGTTCTCTTCTAGTTGCATATCTTCCTGCAGAGCCTCTGCCTGAGTTTGGAACTTCTATTGTCTCAAAGAATACTTCGAATGTCGTAACAATGAGTTCACAAATAAGTGCCTATTTTTCATGTCAATAATTGCATATTTAAACTTACCTTTTAAACGTTTGAACCTCTGATCAATCTCCCAAACAGACTCACTTGGTTTCTTCCTGATTTCAATCATTACATTCATGTACTAGTCTTCTGAGCTTGGATTTTCAAACTTGTTTACTAGTAGTTTTTTCACATTTGTGATAGTATTTGGTACTCCATGTGGACTGTTTATATCTAGGCTCATGTACCAGTCTGGTGTGCAGTCTCTTAGTGTGATAGCTAAATGTGTGAGTTTTGTATCCTCATCAGTAATATGATTTTCTTCCCATATATTCTCACATATAAATAAATTATTTTTAGGGTCCTCTCATGTCTCTCCCTAAAATTCTGGTAATCTGATAGTGGGATCATCTCCTCCCATTTTGAACTGTGTTGAACTACTTCCTCCACACGGTGTAGATAATTGACTGTTACTTCCTAAACTTTCTCCCCCAGTTGATTTTCCTTGATTGGATCCCTGTTCTGTTACTCTTCTTCCACTAAAATTTGGTTTTCTAAACGTTATTTTTCTTTCGGGTGTATTATTCGCACATGGGGTTATAGGTTCCACACTGACGGTGATATGGATTAGAGTTCTTTATTTTGTTCTTGATTCTAGACCTCTTGTTTTCCTTTTGTATGTTGCATGCATGATTTCCTCAATCTGATCCACAGTGCAGATATCCTCTACCTCTTCTTCATCGCTCAGCAAACCCTCTCTGTCAGTTATGGATCTCTTCTTGTTATTCTTGATATATTGGTAAGGTCTTTCATTGCGCGTCTTTCCAGATTTCCATTATCTGATTTATTTGGTCTTCTTCCATCATGATTGGGTCCATGGCCTCCTTCTTCTTTCCCTTATCCATCTTCTTGTCCATATCTCAACCTCCTTTCAGTGCTTCTCCCCCTTCCCCCATGCACGCAGGGAAGTTTAGTTGGCTGATTCCATGGTCATCACACCATTGTCATACAATAAAATATTGATTGAAGTATACAATGATCTGATGTACCTACCTCCGAGTCCCTTTAGAAAATCCTTCTCTGGAGCAGTGTAAGACTTTGCGGTATCTACTGCAAATTTGGTGATAAACCCTACAACAATACTGTCTAACCACAAATCTACTGCACGTGTGAATTAGTTATTATCTTGTTGTAACTGTGCAATATCCATAGGATTCCACTCTAGCTATCTGATCCGATTCATAGGGTTTTTGTCCTTTAACCTCAATAACCACTCCTACAGCAAATGCGAGAAATCAAAAAAAAATACCTCATGCAAGTCGCTAATCACTTATTTGTCGAGATATTTGTGTGGTGTTAACTTAGGGTTTGTGTTGTCCTTTTGCGCAAACTCAAGTTCCTTTGTTCTCAACCATCTTTCAATCTCTGCCTTTGTTGGATTCCATGGAATGAAAATTATCTTATATACTTTCATCCTCCATGATTTTCTTCCACCGATCTTGTCTACTCAATCATGTACAGTTCCAGCCGGCAACATAACCATTTGTTGGTTACTTTCTTGAGTTGACCTAGGTTTTGATCTCAAACAGGTTTCCAACAAAACCCTCAAAACTATCGACGCTCCTGGTAAACCAGAAGGAAACGTTGTGCACATGATGCACAATGTAGTCTCACCCAAGATAGCTTTTATGGGGAACTGCAATACTCAAGTGTTTGAATTCTAGGAATGAGTGGGGATTGTGGTTGGATTCTTTTTCCTTATGCATTATCCTTGTTAATCATTCATCCACTTCTATAATTCATTCATCTTTAAACCTATGCATGCATGATGATATAATTACCTTTACCATTCATTCTTGAGCGAATGATTAACAGAAAATTAAATCATTCATTATCAATCAAATAAAACAAAAGGTTTATCATGGTTCACCCCCTCTCGGGGCTACGTCCACAAAGATATGGCTTCTCTTCTCTTTTATTTATTTTGCTACAAAATCTTGCGATGCGCGCAATAAATCTTCAGTATTACAATCAAAATTAGGGTAAGTACCCTCTGGGAAGCTCACTAGATCACACCAATTTCCTCAGCCTGTGACCTAACCCTCCAAGACTAGCTTACTCAACTCTACCACAAAACGTGTTACAGTCAATGGCTTCCCAGCCAACTAAATCTCAATAATCAACTGACCGAATGTGACCTAGACCTCCTAGGTCCTTATTTATACTACTTTATAGGCTTATAACCATTACAATCTTTGTCAAAAATCCTAGCCCTAAAATAGTTAGTCGTTTCTGCATGCATTCCACATTGATTTTCCTCCTGCATGCTCCTTTTCCTTCTTTTTCTACATGTTGCTTTCCTGCTGCTTTCCTGCCACCTGTTGCGCGTGCTCCAAAAATAGGTATTTCTCTCCAAAAATGGGCATGTTCCCAAAACACATCTTTCTCCCAAAAATAGGCCTACGACCAAAATAGACATTCTTCCCAAAACAATCCTGCACCCAACAACATCCAATCAATCATCGATAGCTTGAATTTCTTGAAAATTTAACATGTTGTTGCAAAGGATTAACAACATCCTAGGCCTCTACATTCATTTTCATGATTTTCTCTCGCATCTCTTCAACATGCTTTTTCCTTTTCTCTAGCAAGCCCATCCAATATTGAATAGAAGTGAAGATGTATTGGTTCTCTCCCATAGCCCTGTGCAGTTGGACCATGTCAACATTAACTACTTCAACTAGGGAACCCACTCTTCCCATTAATTATTGTTGTTTCTAACTCCCCTAAGCCTAAGCATTATCTAACTGCTACTAAAATTCCCTAGCCCATTGATGTAGTTGCCTCCATGAAGTACACATAAAATTAAGGCATTCAATACGTTGTCATTCTGGAATCTCCACTAGTATACTTTGGTTTGCTTCTTGCAACTCATGCCTTATGTTTCGTAGATGCACTTAAATAGCTTCTACTTCATATTGGGCTTGTTATATCCTTCCTTTTACTATCTTGATCCTTTTTCACTTATGCAAGTTATGCCTACAATTACTGATGGAAAACCTATGGGTCTTGATGCCCATTCTCTAACTAAGTAAGGTAGTTCTCCACCTCGTTGAAATTCACCCTCTTAACATGCAATAGTTTGGAAGTGGTCCACTATTGAACCTCATAAGACATAATATCCTGACCTGTTAGTGGTAACCAACTTAGAGGTTTTCCACTGACAATTGAAGGATCATAGTGAGATGGTGTTTGAAATTTCACTTGTGCATGTTACTTTGATGATTGAAAAACCCTCACCACACACTCTTGGGTAGCTTCAAACAATAATGGGACCACATAAATATGTTCCTAACATGTCCACAACATAGCTCAACAGTGAATAAGATCTTGCACCAATTACTCTAATTGTACCATAATGGACATGTTATCAAGTGGATAATGTGGAGGAGGAGTGATGTACGGTATATGCTTGTGCAGGTCCTCTTCATCAACCTCATCCATAGATACATCCTACTACTTACTAGGATCATCGATCTAAACATGCACCAGAACCATGGGGCTTTCAAGTTCACTACCTCTTTCGCTTGAGCCTGCAATTCCTCCTATGATATCAATGTGAGAAATTTAAATCTATCCTTGAGTCTTATCAAATGCTTGATAAGTGTGCAAAGTATCCTCTACAACGGAAAACCAATTCTTATTTCCAAAATATGCAAGGTCCTAGGAGAAGGAATCCAATATAGTCAACACATAGTAACTCAACAGATGCCACAACTAGAATAGAATTTGACAAGGGTTGTTGAGGTTTATTATAGATGTATGTTAGAAACTAGCTCAATGGTTGTACCATTTTCTACTTCTTGGTTGTGTCTCCCTTCAGAAAATTAGTCACCTCACTTAGAAAATCCTTGAAGTCCTTCCTCAAGAAGGTAGTTGAGTTGGAGATGGGTTGCATTAACAAAGCTAACAACACTATGTATTGTGAAGGATAGATATATGTCTTAGCAAGCTCAAATTCAAAACCCAAAATGTTTGTGGTCCCATTCCTCCTCTTTGTCATCATGGCTTTGGTCACAATTTTTTTGGACCAAATATCGTGAGGGGGTTGAAAACATTTTGGCAGAATATATCTAACCCTTAATGTTCTTGTTAAAAATATGCAACAAGGGTTAGAAAATTTTGAGATATAGTGGTTGTTCTAGATAATAGAAAAAAATGGATATAAAGAACATAAAATCTACTTTATAAATAGATCCATGTTCCTTTAAATGCTAGTCTATCATGGAAAAAAATTGGTAGTTGCAAATAGAATAGATAGATCTAAAGAATACAAATGAACTATATACCCAATGGAGAGAAATCTTACAATGTCACCCTCTGGAGAAAATCCTTGGAGAAAGTGGCTCCTTGACCTCCTCCTTGGGAGGGTTCTTTTTTCTTCCCAGGTGTGTGTGGTTGATCTCCTCTCCTTGTGGTTGTAAGTAGCTATGGTTGTTGCTAGAAATGCTATCAAGAAAATAGGGCTCTTGAATTCTAGTGAAAATATAACATCATTTATTCACTTTAGGTAGATGATATGAAAATGGAGTGGCCTTGATCCGTAATCAAGGGGCTCATACCCCACTCTCTTCACAAACATAGTGTTCGGTATTTTGTATGGTTACAAGGCCTCTATTGACCTTGTGTTCTCTAATCTATCTTCAACACTAGACTTTGATTTCAGTAAGGCTACCAGCCTCTATTCTCTCTCAGTGAAGCCCTTTGTGTAAGAAGTATTATCTAGCTTCTTTATCCACATGATCTACACACAATAAACCATATGAAAATGATCTCAACGAGCCAACTAATGCCAAATATCTAACTCTAAAATCCTATTGTCTTGTATGTCAACCAAGTCTTCTTAATTATAGCTTCGCTAGTTTGAGTGCTATGGAAAAACAATGCCAACTCTCAACAATGGAGCCACCCACTCATCAATATGGTTCTAATCATTTTCAACTATGTTTCTAGTGGTTTAGTTTCTTGGATTTGAGATTCCAGAAAATATTCTACACATGAATGGCTACAACTAGCCTATGTGGGTAATTTCCACCAACAACAACCTACAACTTGGTCAATGCCACCAGATTCATTGTATGTATTAACGCCCAATGGTAATAATACACCAGCTCAAACAATTTCCAAGTTGAGAAACAAGGCATGGAATGTGAAACACTTTTGTGTTATGAATTCAATCATCTATAACATCAGTGTTCAAGAAGCAAACTCGTGATTCTTAACGTATGAGCATTCTTTGTGTGTATCTCTGCCAATTCTTAGTCATGGTCAATTCCCTTCTCTTGTATGAATGCCAAACTGTTTAGATTCAAAAATAATATTTTTTTCTTCTATCTTATCATGTTCTTATGCAAAAATATTTTTGTATTTATTGCTAGCCACTGTGCAGAGAAAGAGGACATGTCCATAGTTTATGTATTGCCCATATGGTCGTGTGGGTGAGATGATACAACCCAAAGAGGATCAATTGACCTAAAGAAATGATGAATTCTCCCAAGCCATAAAAATTCATCCCAACAACATCAAATTCACGGCCATGCACATTTAGAAATGCCCAGCAACACCTAATACACCCAAGCACATTTAAAAACAAGCCATGCACATCTAGAAACAACCCAGACTATGTAAATTCAACCAACATTGTTCAAATTTGCCTAGAAAATGGAAATTCGTCCCGACAAATTGAAATTCTCCTCAGCAATTAAAAATTTTCCCATCTATAAAATGGAATGCTCATAGTAAGTAATTTTCCCCAACAATAAAAAAAATTCGACCAGGGGTGAGATAAATTCCCCCAATGGCTCTGAAAATGAATTTAGAGACTCTTGGTTTAAACAGTAACAACCACAAAATGGGAACCATCAATTTCTCCTATCTCGAAATAGATGAACATAAGGGAGTTAAGAGTTGTTGGGTTGGCTTATTTGTTCATGGGAACTGTATCTATTGAAAGAAAAATTTACAATAGTAGTTGGTTAAGGATTCTCAATGTTAGACAACAAAGGCTACCATTAAATAGCTTTTAGGCTCTACTTCAAACCCATAGGCAGAAAAATACAATATAGCATAAAGTAAATTCACATATCCACTCAAATAACATATAGAGTTTCTATTAAAGGCTAACCATCAAACTATCATAAAACACAATGGTGAGTCTAACCACAATACACAGAGGAAAAAATAACATATTAAGGCATGATTTTTATCCTTGAATTTAATTGGGGAAACTAGTCGAATGATGCTCAATATTGTCAATCTGCGAGTTTTAACAATGATCTCCTCAGCCCAAAAAATCCCTTTGAGTATGAGCCAGAGTAAAGAAATAGGGAAAGGTAAGGGAAGGCCAGCAACCATGGCTCTTTGTTTCCCGTTCTTTAGCCTTCTCTCCTAATCATCTTCATTATTTAATTAATTATTTTAAACATTCCTCTTACATCTTCATTTGTCTTATTCAACTTTACACGTGCATTGTTTTATATAGCTTACATGACCTTGATTATTTGTAATGTTGTCTTGTAGGTTCTGAGTCTTACCCACTCTTGGTTTGAATCCATTTCAGATCAGGCCTCTTGGTATTTATAAGAAAAATAGTGATCAACCCCTTAACATGGTTATAATTAAAAAGTATTATTTCAATGTATCAAATTTAACAATTTTTTTTAGGGTTTTTGCATAACCACTTTATTTTATTTATTTCTTTTTCTTTTTTGGACAATTCCAATTCCAGGAGATAATGGTCAAAAATGGGTTTTATATGTGTTTTTTTAGTTCACCACAATATAAAATGATGTAAAATAGGTAAAATGAATAGAACTCATACTCTATGTAGAGAATATTTGTGGATAAAAAATGTTGTTACAATAAATTTTTCTTCACCCCATACAACTTGATTGAATGGTCTTTCCATTTCCTTATAAGCGCCCTATAAATTATCAAATAAACAACAAGCTTATAAGTAGGTTGCTTACATCAAATTTGGTCTCAAAATTATCCCATACAGCTAATTACGCGGAGCAAGTTGAAATAATATGTCCAAAATGGTTAAGCTTAATCTATTTACATTGATCTGCCAAAATCCGTCTTGGTACGCGCTGAGACAAATTATTCAACCTCTGCCACTTGGGTTCATTTTTTTATTATCTCATAGTATCGAGCATCGCGGAAACTTGAGAATAATACGTCCAAAATGGTTAATTCTAATATAAGTGGATGATCTTCCACATGTGTTTATTTTTTTTTATTATCTTATATAAGTGGATGATATAAAATTTATATCAACCACTTTTATATAATGATGGTTGCTAGTTTTATGTCATCTTACACTATTTTTTAAATATATATTATATTAATATTTAAATATATAATATATTAATATTTAAAAAATATATAAATTTATATTTTGAATAACAATTTTATTTTAAACTCGACATACAAGAACATTGTAATTGTAATATTCCTATTCTAAAAGAAACATTGAATAATTCTATTTTAAAGAGTGGTATTATAATTCTCGTGGAATGTTCCTTTCTGTTGACTGATTGATGACCTAATTCTCCTCCATGTTCTTTTCTATTTTGAGTGGTTGGACAAAAACATATACCTTTTAATTAGGTCTAGTAAATTAGGTCTTAGGTCTAGTAAATTAGGAAATATATTCGATCCATTTTCATCCAAACAAAATTATATACAATCTATATTATTATCCCTCGTCCCTCGATTTAGAGTTCTCTGCACGGGTATTAGTTAGCGGTCGACCAAAAATATGTCTACCATTTGTTTATTTGAAACGAGATTAGAAGAAAGAAATATTAAGGGATATCAACATTTTTATTAAAATATTTTGATTATTTAAATAAGATTAGAAGAAAACAATGGCCCAAGTGACGGAGGACGGAGTAGAATAGGTGGGCATTTAAATTGTTCCATTTTCATTTTTCGTTTGGCAAATTAAAGTTTTATTTATTCATATTCTGGATATTCATTTATGGTGTAGTAAATTAAAATTTTATTTATTTATTTATTTATTTAAATTTTGGATCAACCCAATTCATGGGGCTTGGGCTTCTCTTTTTTAGCAACAAGACAGACCTTCCGGCAGTGGCATTGAAAAGTTGGAAAAAAAAATTAAAAAAACTATTATATTTTTCAAGTATCTGTCATTTGATTACATATACAAAGAAGATAACATGGAAACAGATATATTATAAAAAAAAGCTCTTTTAAAGATGCCAGGTCAAATAGCTTACTCACAGTGGGAGGAGGGCAATGAAGGCCTATTATTCTAATGTAAATAATAGTTACTTTTGCTTCTTCTTTTTTTCTTGGGGATATATGTAATATGAGTAAAATTATTATATTTTTATGAATGTAAAAAAAAAATTCTGTGAAAAAAAAGTTACGCCTAAGCACTATGAGATAATAAAAAAAATAAATGCACGTGGAAAATGTTGAATAATCCGTGTAGCAAGACGGATTTGAGCAGATCAATGTAAATAGATTAAAATTAACCATTTTGGACATATTATTTCACTGTTATGCTCGGCACGATTAGCTCTATGGTATAATAAAAAATGTTAGCAAGTGGCAAGAGGTTGCTAACATTCTTGTCTCATTAAATTTGTCTTATTATATTTGTAGTTTGTGGTGGTATATAGCATTTAATATGTTATTAGGTTGCTAACATTCTTGTCTTATTAAATTTGTCTTATTATATTTGTAGTTTGTGGTGGTATATAGCATTTAATATGTTATTGATCGTTTATTATTTGGAGTTTGATCAAAATAATTTCGAGCATTTCCAAAAGTATAACATTATAGTATGATTTTTTTAATTTTTTATAATTATTTTAAAATATTTTTCTAAATAAGTTAACCCTTGTCTGCCATATTCCATTTCGAACTAAACCCCAATTAATAATAGGGGAAGATCTTTGACTTTTGTCACTCACATTTTTAACAATCATGGAAATGAGAGAATCACTTGGGTGAGTGAATGAAGGTTTGGCACCTTCTGCACATTAATTCCACATTAATCACTTATTTATTATACTATATTAAGTTTTACTATTACTAATATTTTGAATGCATGTCAAAAACAGCTACAATTATTAATTTACTATTCTTGCATAGCGACAAGTATATGCTTTCATGAAACCTTGTTAAATTTATGCTTTTAAAATTAACCATTATTTTATTATCCTTACATAGCAACAAGTATATACTGGCAGGAAGCCTCGTTAAATTTATGCTTTTAGAATTAACCATTTTGGACGTATTATTCTCAAGTTGCCGCGATGCTCGACACTATGAGATAATAAAAAAATGAACCCACGTGGCAGAGGTTGAATAATTTGTCTCAGCGGGTACCAGGACGGATTTTGGCAGATCAATGTAAATAGATTAAGATTAACCATTTTGGACATATTATTTCAACTTGCTCGGCATAATTAGCTCTATGGGATAATTTTGAGTACCAAATTCGATGTACATAGGTTGTAGTGGAACAACCTACTTATAAGCTTGTTGTCTACCTGATAACTTATAGGGTGCTTATAAAGAAATGGAAAAATCATTCAAGGAAGTTGTATGGGGTAAGGAAAAATTTATTGTAACAACATTTTTTATCCATAAATATTCTCTATATAGAGTATGAGTTCTACTCATTTTACATTGTGGTGAACTAAAAAAACACATATAAAACCCATTTTTGACCATTACCTTTTGGAATTGGAATTGTCCAAAAAAGAAAAATAAATAAATAAAATAAAGTGGTTATGCAAAAACCCTAAAATAATAATACTTTTTAATTATGACCATGTTAAGGGGTTGATCACTATTTTTCTTATAAATACCAAGAGGCCTGATCCGAAATGGATCAGAACCAAGAGCAAGTAAGACTCAGAACCTGCAAGACAAAATTACAAATAATCAAGGTCATGTAAGCTATATAAAACAATGCATGTGTAAAGTTGAATAAGACAAATGAAAATGTAAGAGGAACGTTTAAAATAATTAATTAAATGATGAAGATGATTAGGAGAGAAGGCTAAAGAACGGGAAGCTAAGAGCCATGGTTGTTGGCCTTCCCTTACCTTTCCCTATTTCTTTACTCTGGCTCATACTCAAAAAGATTTTTTGGGCTGAGGAGATCATTGTTAAAACTCGCAGATTGACAATATTGAGCATCATTCAACTAGTTTCCCCAATTAAATTCCAGGATAAAAATCATGCTTAATATGTTATTTTTTCCTCTGTGTATTTTGGTTAGACTCACCATTGTGTTTTATGATAGCTTGATGGTTATCCTTTAATAGAAACTCTATATGTTATTTGAGTGGATATGTGAATTTACTTTATGCTATATTGTATTTTTCTGCCTATGGGTTTGAAGTAGAGCCGAAAAACTATTTAATGGTAGCCTTTGTTGTCTAACATTGAGAATCCTTAACCAACTACCATTGTAAATTTTTCTTTCAATAGATACAGTTCCCATGAACAAATAAGCCAACCCAACAACTCTTAACTTCCTTATGTTCATCTATTTCGAGATAGGAGAAATCAATGGTTCCCATTTTGTGGTTGTTATTGTTTAAACCAAGAGTCTCTAAATTCATTTTCAGAGCCATTGGGGGAATTTCTCTCACCCCTGGTCGAATTTTTTTTATTGTTGGGGAGAATTACTTACTACTGAGCATTCCATTTCATAGATGGGAAAATGTTTAATTGCTAAGGAGAATTTCAATTTGTCGGGACGAATTTCCATTTTCTAGGCGAATTTGAACATTGTTGGTCGAATTTACATAGTCTGGGTTGTTTCTAGATGTGCATGGCTTGTTTTTAAATGTGCTTGGGTGTATTAGATGTTGCTGGGCATTTCTAAATGTTCATGGCCGTGAATTTGATGTTGTTAGGATGAATTTTTATGGCTTGGGAGAATTCATCATTTCTTTAGGTGAATTGATCCTCTTTGGGTCATTTAGTCTCACCCACACGACCATATGGGCAATACATAAACTGTGGACATGTCCTCTTTCTCTGCACAGTGGCTGGCAATAAATACAAAAATATTTTTGCATATGAACATGATAAGATAGAAGAAAAAAATATTATTTTTGAATCTAAATAGTTTGGCATTCATACAAGAGGAGGGAATTGACCATGACTAAGAATTGGTAGAGATACACACAAAGAATGTTCGTACATTAAGAATCGTGAGTTTGCTTCTTGAACACTGATGTTATAGATGATTGAATTCATAACACAAAAGTGTTTCACCTTCCATGCCTTGTTTCTCAACTTGGAAATTGTTTGAGCTGGTGTATTGTTACAATTGGGCATTAATACATACAATGAATCTGGTGGCATTGACCAAATTGTAGGTTGTTGTTGTGGAAATTACCCACATAGGCTAGTTGTAGCCATTCATGTGTAGAATATTTTCTGGAATCTCAAAGCCAAGAAACTGAACCACTAGAAACAGAGTTGAAAATGATTAGAACCATATTGATGAGTGGGCGGCACCATTGTTGAGAGTTGGCATTGTTTTTCCATAGCACTCAAACTAGTGAAGCTATAATTAAGAAGACTTGGTTGACATACAAGACAATAGGATTTCAGAGTTAGATATTTGGCATTGGTTGGCTCATTGAGATCATTTTCATATGGTTTATTGTGTGTAGATCACGTGGATAAAGAAGCTAGATAATCCTTCTTACACAAAGGGCTTCACTGAGAATAGAGGCTAGTAGCCTTACTGAAAGCAAAGTCTAGTGTTGAAGATAGATTAGAGAACACAAGGTCAATAGAGGCCTTGTAACCATACAAAATACCGAACACTATGTTGGTGAAGAGAGTGGGGTATGAGCCCCTTGATTATGGATCAAGGCCACTCCATTTTCATATCATCTATCCAAAGTGAATAAATGATGTCATATTTTCACTAGAATTCAAGAGCCCTATTTTCTTGATAGCATTTCTAGCAACAACCATAGCTACTTACAACCACAAGGAGAGGAGATCAACCACACACACTTGGGAAGAAAAAAGAACCCTCCCAAGGAGGAGGTCAAGGAGCCACTTTCTCCAAGGATTTTCTCCATAGGTGACATTGTAAGATTTCTCTCCATTGGGTATATAAAATAAGAACTAAAAAATAAATCACAAATTGATACAACTTACCTCATAGAAGCAAAGAGGCTAGGAAAAATAATTGATCACAAAGATAGGCTGATCCGTGTCAAAGTAAGTTGTACTGACCATAAACATAGCATACTTAGTAAATCTCCAAGCTTAAAAGGGTCAGGAATATTTATAAATGAAGACCTCATTCTCGAAGACCAAGCTAAACTAAGGAAGGAAGTTCAAAAGGTAAAAGAAGCCAAGAAAGAAGGAAAATGGGCAATAATTAGAAATCAAAAAGCTATTGTTAGGGATAGAGACCAGAAGGATAATAATAAATAGGAATTCGGGACACTTGGGATCCTTTTTTTGAATTGTCGTGGCTTTCCATGGCGCAAAGGTCCTATGATAAGTTGGATCCCGAGTGGTATTGATATTATCTGTCTGGCTGAAACTTGGGAGCATGAGGAATCTAAGGTCCCTAACATGAAAGGATTTGTTTTGTGGTCGGCATGGAACAAAAAATCCCACCATAGAGGGATAGGAGGCATAACTTGTTATATTAGAAAAAGCATTTCTCCTCACATTCAACTTCATAAGATTGACCCTCTTAATCAATACATTTGGATGGAAATTTCAGACACCAATGCTAAGAAGATGTATATAGCAATTTGTTATTTTGCACCTATTAATTCTACTTTTTATAAGAAAATTAATCTAGATAAAAATTGTCCCTATAATAATTTAGAACAAGATATTTATAATTTGAAAAATGAAGGTAATATCCTCTTGCTAGGAGACTTTAATGCTAGGATTGCAACTAAACAAGCTACTCTTTTAAGTGATGACTCCAACCATAATCCTTTATGGCTAGATGATGACCTTGTTTTATCTAATAGCTACAAAAGAAGCTCTCAAGACCTAATTGAGAATTTGTTTGGTACTGAGTTGGTCAAGCTCTACAACTCTCAAGACCTAATAATTTGCAATGGAGTAATGAAGTGGCCAAACTCCAACCAAATGACCTGTATTCATGGGCTAGGTAGTAGTGTTGTAGATTATGTGATATCTGATATCCCTGTTTCTAACCAAATAACAACTTTTGACCTTTTAAATGACCATGAGCCTGACTCTGATCATAAACCTTTAACCCTAACTCTAAAATTTTCCATGCATAGGAGTACCATTGAAGAGAATTATGATAATCAAAGGAATTTGTGCTTTGACAAAAGTAAAGTTGACATTTTCTTAAAGGATTTAAATAGTAAATTAAAACTACTAACTTATAAGGACAACATTGAAGAACTCTATCATAATTTTACAACTACCCTTTCCACTTCCATTAACAAGTTCTCTTTCGAGGTGTCCCATAAAAGGAATAATAGAACAACCAACCCTTGATATGATAAAGAATGTAAAATTGCTAGGAAATCCATTAGGGATGCTTCTAATGAGCCCTTAAAACTTGATAAGATCAATATGTACAAAGCCCTAATTAAAAGAAAAAAAAAAGATACTATATCAATAAAAGGCAAGAGCAACTTTCACAACTATACAAGTTGGATCCTAAGAAGTTCTGGAGCCAAATTCTAAAACGCAATACGAAAGAAA
>JASDQU010437071.1:80799-112063 GCA_032191745.1 Picea mariana | reverse complement strand
AAGAAGGTTGAAGATGAAAATCACTTTCTCTTAGATTGTCCAGCCTATACCCATATTAGATCTCATTTTCAAAATATTGATCACACTACCAACCTTCCTAACCTCTTAACTCAACAAAAGTATGGTGATCTTGGAAAGCTTCTCTTAATGCTTTTCGAGAACAGAAACAAAATTCTAAAGAAACACAAGTAATTATTTACCCTCTTAAGGTCCGATAAACCAATTAGGTCTTAGTGGACGTTAATCATCATCATCATCATCATCATCATCATCAGTTCATTTGTATTCTTTAGATAGATATCTATTCTATTTGCAATTGCCAATTTTTTTCCATCATAGACTAGCGTTTAAAGGAATGTGGATCTATTTATAAAGTAGATTTTATGTTCTTTATATCAATTTTTTTCTATTATCTAGAACAACCACTAGATCTCAAAATTTTCTAACCCTTGTTGCATATTTTTAACAAGAACATTAAGGGTTATATATACTCTGCCAAAATGTTTTCAACCCCCTCACGATATTTGGTCCAAAAAGATTGTGACCAAAGCCATGATGACAAAGAGGAGGAATGGGACCACAAACATTTTGGGTTTTGAATTTGAGCTTGCTAAGACATATATCTATCCTTCACAATACATAGTGTTGTTAGCTTTGTTAACGCAACCCATCTCCAACTCAACTACCTTCTCGAGGAAGGACTTCAAGGATTTTCTAATTGAGGTGACTGATTTTCTGAAGGGAGACACAACCAAGAAGTAGAAAATGGTACAACCGTTGAGCTAGTTTCTAACATACATCTATAATAAACCTCAACAACCCTTGTCAAATTCTATTCTAGTTGTGGCATCTGTTGAGTTACTATGTGCTGACTATATTGGATTCCTTCTCCTAGGACCTTGCATATTTTGGAAATAATAATTGGTTTGGCGTTGTAGAGAATACTTTGCACACTTCTCAAGCATTTGATAAGACTCAAGGATAGATTTCAATTTCTCACATTGATATCATAGGAGGAGTTGTAGGCTCAGGCGAAAGAGGTAGTGAACTTGAATGCCCCATGGTTCTGGTGCATGTTTAGATCGATGATCCTAGTAAGTAGCAGGATGTATCTATGGATGAGGTTAATGAAGAGGACCTGCACAAGCATATACCATACATCACTCTTCCTCCACATTATCCACTTGATAACATGTCCATTATGGTACAATTAGAGTAATTGGTGCAAGATCTTATTCACTATTGAGCTATGTTGTGGACATGTTAGGAACATATTTATGTGGTCCCATTATTGTTTGAAGCTACCCAAGAGTGTGTGGTGAGGGTTTTTCAATCATCGAAGTAACATGCACAAGTGAAATTTCAAACACCATCTCACTATGATCCTTCAATTTTCAGTGGAAAACCTCTAAGTTGGTTACCACTAAAAAGTCAGGATATTATGTCTTATGAGGTTCAATAGTGGACCACTTCCAAACTATTGCATGTTAAGAGGGTGAATTTCAACGAGGTCGAGAACTACCTTACTTAGTTAGAGAATGGGAATCAAGACCCATAGGTTTTCCATTAGTAATTGTAGGCATAACTTGCATAAGTGAAAAATGATCAAGATAGTGAAAGGAAGGATATAACAAGCCCAATATGAAGTAGAAGCTATTTAAGTGCATCTACGAAACATAAGGCATGAGTTGCAAGAAGCAAACCAAAGTATACTAGTGGAGATTCCAGAATGACAACGTATTGAATGCCTTAATTTTATGTGTACTTCATGGAGGCAACTACATCAATGGGCTAGGGAATTTTAGTAGCAGTTAGGCAATGCTTAGGCTTAGGGGAGTTAGAAACAACAACAACAATGAATGGGAAGAGTGGGTTCCCTAGTTGAAGAAGTTAATGTTGGCATGGTCCAACTGCACAGGGCTATGGGAGAGAACCAATATATCTTCACTTCTATTCAATATTGGATGGGCTTGCTAGAGAAAAGGAACAAGCATGTTGAGAAGATGCGAGAGAAAATAATGAAAATGAATGTAGAGGCCTAGGATGTTGTTAATCCTTTGCAACAACATGTTAAATTTTCAAGAAATTCAAGCTATTGATGATTGATTGGATGTTGTTGTGTGCAGGATTGTTTTGGGAAGAAAGTCTATTTTGGTTGTAGGCCTATTTTTGGGAGAAATATGTGTTTTGGGAACATGCCCATTTTTGGAGAGAAAGACCTATTTTTGGAGCATGCGCAACAGGTGGCAGGAAAGCAGCAGGAAAGCAACATGTAGAAAAAGAAGGAAAAGAAGCATGCAGGAGGAAAATCAATGTGGAATGCATGCAGAAACGCCTAACCGTGTTAGGGTTAGGATTTTTGACAAAGATTGTAATGGTTATAAGCCTATAAAGTAGTATAAATAAGGACCTAGGAGGTCTAGGTCGTAGTCGGTCAGTTGATTATTGAGATTTAGTTGGCTGGGAAGCCATTGATTGTAATACGTTTTGTGGTAAATTCGAATAAGCTAGTCTTGGAGGGTTAGGTCATAGGCTAAGGAAATTGGTGTGATCTAGTGAGCTTCCCAGAGGGTACTTACCCTAATTTTGAATACTGAAGATTTATTGCATGCATCGCAAGATTTTGTAGCAGAATAAATAAAAGAGAAGAGAAGCCATATCTTTGTGGATGTAGCCCCGGGAGGGAGTGAACCATGATAAACCTTTTGTTTTATTTGATTGATAATGAATGATTTACTTTTCTGTTAATCATTCACTCAAGAATGAATGATAAAGGTAATTATATCATCATGCATGCATAGGTTTAAAGATGAATGAATTATAGAAGTGGATGAATGATTAACAAGGATAATGCATAAGGAAAAAGAATCCAACCACAATCCCCACTCATTCCTAGACTTCAAACACTTGAGTATTGCAGTCCTCCATAAAAGCTATCTCGGTTGAGACTACATTGTGCATCATGTGCACAACGTTTCCTTCTAGTTTACCAGGAGCGTCGATAGTTTTGAGGGTTTTGTTGGAAACCTGTTTGAGATCAAAACCTGGGTCAACTCAAGAAAGTAACCAACAAATGGTTATGTTGTTGGTTGGAATTGCACATGATTGAGTAGACAGGATCGGTGGAAGAAAATCATGGAGGATGAAAGTATAGAAGAGAATTTTCATTCCATGGAATCCAACGAAGGCAGAGATTGAAAGATGGTTGAGAACAAAGGAACTTGAGTTTGTGCAAAAGGACAACACAAACCCTAAGTTAACACCACACAAATATCTAGACAAATAAGTGATTAGCGACTTGCATGAGGTATTTTTTTGTTATTTCTCGCATTTGTTGTAGGAGTGGTTATTGAGGTTAAAGGAAAAAAACCCTATGAATCAGATCAGATAGCTAGAGTGGCATCTTGTGGATATTGCACAGTTACAACAAGCTAATAACTAATTCACGCGTGAAGTAGATTTCTGGTTAGACAGTATTGTTGTAGGGTTTATCACCAAATTTGCAATAGATACCGCAAAGTCTTACACTGCTCCAGAGAAGGATTTTCTAAAGGGACCCAGAGGTAGGTACATCGGATCATTGTATACTTCAATCAATATTTTATTGTATGACAATGGTGTGATGACCATGGAATCAGACAACTAAACTTCCCTACGTGCATGGGGGAAGGGGGGGAAGCACTGAAAGGAGGTTGAGATATGGACAAGAAGATGGATAAGGGAAAGAAGAAGGAGGCCATGGACCCAATCATGATGGATGAGGACCAAATAAATCAGATAATGGAAAAATCTGGAAAGACGCACAACGAAAGTCCTTACCAATATAACATGAATAACAAGAAGAGATCCATAGCTGACAGAGAGGATTTGTCGAGCGATGAAGAAGAGGTAGAGGATATCTGCACTATGGATCAGATTGAGGAAATCATGCATGCAACATACGAAAGGAAAACAAGAGGTCTAGGGTCAAGAAAAAAATAAATAACTCCAATCCATATCACCGTCAGTGTGGAACCTATAACCCCATGTGCGAATAATACACCCGAAAGAAAAATAACGTTTAGAAAACCAAATTTTAGTGGAAGAAGAGTAACAGAACAGGGATCCAATCAAGAAAAATCAATTTGGGGAGCAAGTTTAGGAAGTAACAGTGAATTATCTACACCGTGTGGAGGAAGTATTTCAACGCAGTTCAAAATGGGAGGACATGATCCCACTATCAGATTACCAGAATTTCAGTGAGAGACATCAGAGGACCCTAAAAATAATTTATTTATATGTGAGAATATATGGGAAGAAAATCATATTACAGATGAGGATACAAAACTCACACATTTAGCTATCACACTAAGAGACCGCACACTGGACTGGTACATGAGCCTAGATATAAACAATCCACATGGAGTACCAAATACTATCACAAATGTGAAAAAACTACTGGCAAACAAGTTTGAAAATCCAAGCTCAGAAGACCAGTACATGAATGTAATGATTGAAATCAGGCAAAAACCAGGTGAGTTTGTTTGGGAGATTGATCAGAGGTTCAAACGTTTGAAAGGTAAGTTTAAATATGCAATTATTGACATGAAAAATAGGCACTTATTTGTGAACTCATTGTTACCACACTCGAAGTATCCTTTGAGACAATAGAAGTTCCAAACTCAGGCAGAGGCTCTGCAGGAAGATATGCAACTTGAAGAGAACCAGTATCAACATACATATCTATCAATAGAGGATCAAAAGGAGGATTTGAAAAATCTATCGTTTCAACTTAACCATAATAAGGGAAAAGAGAAAAGAGAAGTTGTATGGTGTGCACTATGTAGGATGGAAGGGAACCATAAGAATTGTCCAAATTTTGCGCAGTACTTGGAAACAAAGGTTCCAAACCCATTGCCAACATGAGGACCATTCTACGAGATTTGTAATATGCATGGGAATGATCCATATCATTGTCCAATGATGCAGAAGTATAATACAATACCAAAAAGGTCATAATGCAATTTTTGCAAATCAGTGGGTGTTGATGATAAGGATTGTAGATCACTGGAATTGATGAGAGAAATAAATTCAGACACTTATACGGTGAAAGCAGAGGTGATGACAGGACAAAATGCACCTCATTTCAGCTATGTGAGACCACCATACAACAATACGCATATGCAGTACAATAACATGCAACCACAATATAACCCCGTGTAGTATAACTAGGTACATACAATGCATCGTGAGGAGATCGAGGTGGAGGAAGAGGTAGAGGAGGATTTGGACAAATTAGAGGACTAGTAGTGTGCCACGACTTCCAACAAACAAGACATTATGCAAGGAATTTTTCACTTCCACCGATGAMATCTATGTATTGTCGCACAACAGACCATGACACAGAAGACTGCCCAACACTCTTGGGAAAGATCTAGGAAAAAAGGAACCAGAACAACTAGAATGTCCAGTGGATTTTTGTATAAGCCAAGGATGATGGGAAAAAAATCAATATAATCACTCGAGGAGGAGCCAAGACAGGAGCTAATACAACAAAAAAAGATCCATCTCAACACCATTGGGTCAAGAAGAATATTGAACCACATATATAGTTTGACGCACGGAAATAAAATGAAACATTTAAGGAGGCCAGACAGGAGCTTCTCAAGAAGATTGTTTCATCTACATCAGTCACGCAAAAAACTCAGCACCCACTAATGTATGAGATATCATATTCAATGGACCATACTGGTAAAGGACAACCTTTAGAGAAAGTAAGTACCATAAAGTTGTTTTTGCAATCCTATGTTAAGTTATTGAATGATCCATCATTTGTTAAGGTCTTACAAATCCTGCTATAAAGATGAAACAAAAAGGTAGAAGGGAAGTTAGAGAAGAAAATAGTCAATCATCTCCATACAAGAAGAAGGACAAGCAAAGAATTCAGGCTAAATTCCAACATTGCAGATTTCAACATGGGAGATATTATACTGGATTTAGGATCTGAAGTAAATGTCTTTCCTAAAAGTACATGGAAGCGTATGGGAGAACCCACATTAGGCTATTCACCTTTCATGTTGAAACTAGCAAATCAACACAGAGTGTTACCAATTGGAAGGCTTAAAGGTGTGACAGTAGATTTGGATGGAGTGTGCACTATGGCATATTTTGAAGTGATAAAGATAGTGGATGGCACAACACCTTACCCAACATTACTTGGATTGGATTGGGCATTTGATAACTAGGTTATAATCAACCTGAAGACAAGGAAAAAGATGAATCAAGAGAATATTTGAAAAAGAAATATGAAGAGATATGTAGATTACAAATACATAATAAAAAGATTATTGGATGAGGTTGAGATATTTAAAGAAGAAAAGAATAATTGTCAAAATAAAGAAGAAATAATAATCTTGGATGAAGAATCTACCAAAAGACTGCAAGAGGAAATTTGCAAGAAGGTTTAGGAATCCTTAAATACGGATGAGGTAAAGTCAGAAATGCAATCCAAAATTGAAGAATGACGTCAGAATTGGTTAGATGGGATCATATTGCAGCTTCAAAAGGATAAAGAAGACAAGATTCAAGAAGGCCAACAAAAGATACTTGAATAAGTTGAACTCCATCTAGAGGATGTACATGCCAAATATGATGGTATTATCTCAAAGACTAGAGTAATAAAAGACCAAACAAAGATGATCAAGGATTCCATTTTCGTTGAAAATAAGATAGATGAAATGCATGTGCAGAGTGAAAGAATACCATCAAATTTGAAACTGTATCGACACCCTCATTACCAAGAAACATTTCAAGGATGACAAGAAGGACGATATCAACATTATGAAGGAAGAAGATGGAATACTTGTCAATATTCATGGAACAAGGGATCACCAAACTACTCTTCAACAAGCTATTGAGACCAACAACAACTACAAATTGGAGAAGCTTCAACAAAAATATATGGAATCAAAGGAAATAAAATTATTCAACAACTGGGCACCAAGGGTTAAGACCGAAAATAATTGATTTTGGATGGATAGATCATCAACAATGGAATGAATAAAGAAGGAACATAAAAAAATCATATTACTTAGTTTCATCACATGTGAAGCCTTTAAATGAAAAGCTTTGAAGACAAAGCTTTTTGAAGGAGGGTACTATGTTATGACCCAAGGGGGGCATATATATATATATATATATATATATATATATATATATATAGCTAACTGTATATGATATGACCCCAAGGGGTGGCATATATGGGCCTAAATGTACATGCAATGTGTAAATACATATGTAATAGGGTCGACCTAGTGATAAAGAGGCCTCATGTGCAAGTTTGAATAACTATATATAAGAGATCATGTATTCATTATTGAGGGGTGAATTGTGAAGTATGAAAAATATTTGGTTATTTGGAGGGGGTTCCCCTATTATTTAAGGAGTTATTGTGTAACTTATCTATATTGGAGTTGTTCTCCACGTTGACATTTTGTACATGGTGTGTACTTCTGTTATTTTATGATATTTTGAGTATTTGGATCATAATAGATTTAATATTTTCCCAAGCTTCACCGGGGTCATCAATTTATTTAAGATGGAACCTTAAATCAAGAGAGATGGACATTTTGATCAGTCCACGTGTTTCGTCACTCCTACTATCCCATTTGAATTTCTTATCAGTATCAATGGGTTCTTTTTCCTTTCCCAAGGTAATCTGGTACAAGCCTTTACTTCTTAATAAATCCTCAATATGAGATTTCCATTGGAAGTAGTTGGTGTTGGTAAAAAAAATATTACTAGAATAAATAATATTGAATATGTAGATAATATGGATTTAAAAACTGAAATGATGATCTGGATGGAAATATCTTAAAAAATTAGGTGGTTTTAAAAAAAATGGCACTGAAAACGGACTTCGGATGTGAAAGTTATGCCCTTTTAAAAAAATGCATAAACGATAACCAAAGGACCACATGGTGATGTAAGTTATTTTATGAAGTGGTCCAATTTTATAAAAATAAGTGGGGATCACTTTTACAATAAAGTTAGTTTATAAAATAAAGTTGCATGAAAAATAAATAACTCTAAAATAAAATACTAAAGCTACTTATAGTGATTCACTTTTATACTTGAAGTGAAATACATTTTACAATGGAGCATGAACATTTTCAAAAATATAACAAAAAGAGAGACTTGAACTCAAGACTTCTTACTTAATAAGGAAACTCTTAACCAAGTGGGCTAGTTTAACATCCCTCTACAGGATGCTAAGCAATTAATTGTTTATTAAATACATACACAATAACAACTTTGCTTTAACATAATTTCATTTCATTTACACAATTCTTCTACATTTGTTTAACGATAAATCTAAATAGTATGATGAAATAAGTAATATGCTAGCTCTAATATTTGCAACTTAAAACAAAAGTATATACAAAATATCAACAACAAATACAAATACCTCTTCCTTAGTTTGTCGAAGCTCATCAATTGTGATGTAGTCCTAGGCACTTCCAAGCATTCTTTTACCACTTTGCCAAAGTGAAACAATGGAATCCTCCCAGCCAACTAGGAGCTTAGCCGACTTTCTAGCTCCAAGAAACCTTTCAATTTCTTGACCCTCCATGCCCGTGACTCCAAGAACAACAAAACACAAATGCTCAAAGAAAATCATCATAAAAAATATATCTTCCAAAGATTTCACAACCTCTCATCGTGCTCAAACCTCCAATGCCTCCTTATTCACCACTTCTCCTCCCTATTTATCAAGTTTCCATACACCCTTCCCCAAGTCTCCTCAACCACCCTCATTATTATCCATCAACCTTCCTTATCTAGATTTTTGGGAAAAATTAAAATAAAACTAAAATATAAATGACTTGAATTAAACAACAATAAATAAAATGAAAAGTTTTTCTTCTCATGCTAGCTACTAAATGTAATTTGACAATTTTCCCAAAAATGTACATAACACCCCATCATGTTCATTTAATTTATCATACCCACCACCTATCAAAGTCAAAAAGGTATTTAATGCTTCTAGATATTTTGTATGCAATATAATTTACATATTCAATAAACATTCAATTAAATAGTTAATAATTTACTTTAATAATTAATACATTAATTAATTGTACTAGTGTACATGGGTAGGGTATGTGTGTGTAGCTAGAGGACACATATCTCATGTATGTACTAACGATAAACAACCATTACCTCTAGTGCATAGTTCCTATATGATCACCAAGACATGTAGGATAACAGATCAAGTAATGCATCATTTAATAATCTTAATGAACAAAATTACACCAATTCGTCAATAACTCATTATCACACTTAAAATATCAATAGGAAATCAAAGAGGGTTTTAAACATGGTAGGAACCAAGTGATTAAACAATAGTGGCATCTCTAATCCCCCAATCAGTATTCTCAACTAACATCAAAGCATCCTTCCTTCCTAACCTACTTCCATATTCCATCATGTCCTTTCCTTTGTTGGACTAAGTTGGAGCGTCAACTATATTGACCTTGTTAGAACCCTATATAATAGGGAATCAATGTTCTGAATAATACTTATCTATTTCAGTATTTATGTTTTTTCTCATGACGCATGGCGAAGGCAGCAGAAAGTGCTCGACACTGACTAAGCAAAAAATGAGTACCTGCGCGCGAGCTTCAAAGCGAGTTCCGGTGCATTTTTAGCAAAAAATTGTGGATTGGTTTGAATGGAAAATTTTTTTATTCTTGTGGGCAAATACCAATTTGGTTTGTTCACCAAAATTTGGTCTTTTTAGGCAAAATTTTCCCCTTGGCCTTTGTGCAGAGTTTTAGTTTTGTTTACCAAAATATAAATATTTTGACAAAATTTTTAGCAAAAAGTTATATTGGCCTAGGGACAACCTCCGAACACTCAACACCGAGGGTAAGCGCCATTTTATGCACCACCAGAAAACACACAAGCCAGCGCCAACGCCAACACCAAACTCCTAAGATAGCCTTGGTCTCACTTCATCGAAACACTTTGCAGCTATTGGCGTATATCAATACCCATCTGTATTCTCTTCTCTTGAATGTGGGATTAATTCCCAAAACTTTAAATATAAAACATAGATTGCCAGATGCCAGGGTAACTCACAGGTGTCAATTTTATCAAAATCTCATTAAAAAGGTGGCCCGAAAGCCAAGCTCCAATGCTCCAGCTCCATGCACTTGAAACCACAACGCGAGAGTCAAAGGGAACAGAGACCAAGGCCGGTTTTGTATATCAGATTGACATATGCGAATCTATCATCATATTCCTTTAACTTCTGATAACATCATCATATTTCCATCAAGGTCTATTGCAATTGAAAATGCTTTGCGACTGTTTTCACCAAAACTTGCATTGGTCGATGAAAATCTTACAAGAAACTTGCCCAAGAGGTGGCTTACTTCTTTGGAAATTGAGAGACAACCAAATGCAGAGTGTTCTTATGAAGTGGTGACAGTAATAGAAGCACCACATCGATCTGATCTGATGATTGAATTGATAGGGAAGCTGAAGCCACAGATTGTAGTAACAGGTATAGCAGATTTTGAGGCAAAAAATTCCACAGCTTTTGAGCAAATTCTTGATGAAACCCGACAAATTGGTTGTCGCCTTTTCCTGGATATGTCCAATCATCTTGAATTGTCTAGTTTACTGGGTAAAAATGGGATACTGAAATATCTGGTGACAAACACACTACCCTCACATGCAGCAATCTTTTGTGGGCTCATCAAGAATCAGATCTACTCAGACCTAGAGGTCGCCTTCGTAATCTCTCAAAGTGAAGAGGTCCTTACTGCCTTAGCAAAGACTATGGAATTGTTACAGACTTGAACTGCTCTATTTAGCCAGTATTATTATGGCTGTCTTTTCCATGAGCTTCTAACTTTTCAGCTTCCAGATCATCATCAAACTACAAAGAGGTTACGTACAGAGGAAAAGTCAGCGAACGTGATTAGGGTAGCAGATTCTGCTATTAGGGCTCTCAATAAAGAAGAACTTTCAAACCCCGACTTGGAGGATGTGGATGTAATTCACATGGACCTAGATCAAAGTGTTCTTACAATTCCTTCTGCTGTGAAAGAAGCAGTGTTTGAAAGTTTTTCAAGACAGAATAAAGTTGTTGAATGGAGGGAAGAAGGCAAAGCATGTTTAGATAGATGTGGCAGAGCATCATTGTTTTGAGGCATCGTTTCAAATGCAGCTGGCAATCAAGGGCATGTGGTAGTAATTTAATAACTAAAGATCATATCTAGATCCTCATATCAACCAATTATCCAGCTTTCTAGGCGCAGATCATCATCAGGTGGCGAATCTGTTCAATATTTTGGATATCAGCAGAGCACAAGTGGCATTTTCCAGCAAGGCATTCAAATTACAGTTGAGAAATTATAGGAGGAAAGCCAAGAAGAAGAATATCATCTCCAGAATCCGAGGCAATCAAAGGGACAAATGGCCATTGTTTCCAAGATTCGAGGGATGGGCATCACAACCTCTCAGAAAATTTGAGACGACCAACCAACAGTTTCTAGATTTAGTTTTTTCCTTTAATTTACTGTTGGGTTTGCTTTAGAGAGAGTCTACAGGTGTCAATATTTTGTTGTAACTGTTTTTCTATTCTTAGCAAGCAGAGTTAAAGGTCAAATATTCTGAAGACTGAGATATTTTTGTATTTATACACCTGTAAAAGACAAAACAGGGGTTCGACTGGGCTGAGAGGAGAGGGTTTTGACTTGTGTGAAGTTTCCCTTTGTTCGACCTGTGAGGTGTTTTATTGTGCTGGACTGTGGGTTGTGCTTGGCCAGAAAACCTTTTTTGTAATCTTCAAATGATCTATCAGAAATGAGCATGTTGTTCACAAGATTCCTATGTGGAGATGTTGGTGGTGTTTCTTGTCTTTGTTAAGTTTTTTTCCTGTTATCATTTCATTTGTTTTCAATTTATCATTATCAGAAGATAGTAATAGAGCAGAATTTATTGTGAAATACTATGCATCTGATTTTGTGATAATATTTATGTTTCTCCTCTAAAAAGCTAGTTTATGAATTCTTAACTGCTCATTTGCTCGCTTTTTCCTCCCCTAATTCTTCCTCAAATCGACACCATCAAAACTTATTTCAATCCAACATTTCCGCTACCTTGCCCTGTGTGAGAACTTTGTCCAGATCTGAGAGTGAATCACACTTTTAAACGTAGACCCCATTTGCCCAATGGCCCTCCTTGTTGTCCCAAACTAACCATTTAAAAATCAAAACCCCAACCCCATACTTTCATCACTTTCATAGCTAGCCTAATATCCATCCCATACAAACCAAGTTTAAATCGAAAAGAGAGATCCATCTCTGAGTCTTGGAGGGCTAGATCCAAGACTCGAAGCGGTTCGAGGTTACCTCTATGATTTCCTCAGCAGCCTTAGGCAAATTACAGAGTGCTGACATTTTTGGCGACCGTACTGGGGAACTTCTCCAGAGGTGCACTTCAAGTTCAGATTTGACTTCTGATGGTGGACAGAAGCCAAACACAGGAAGGTTGTACCATTCACCTGGTGACTCCATTGTTCAAGATCCCGAGCTTCAAAGTTCACAAGCGACTTCACTGCTGAAGAATCCAGATTTCAAATCCTTGATGATGTTTCACGATGACAGGGTATGTGGCAAATCCTATATCTTGTGAAGCCATAGAAGAATTCAGGGGTAAGTTAGCAGAATTTCACCTTGACGAAGACTTTTTAACAATTGTGTTTCGTATTTTGGAATCGAGCAAATTTCCTCCTGAAAGTAAAATTTGTTTTCTTGAGCTAGTTGTTGAAAAGTTCGAAAGGATATTGAACTTTTGGATTCTCAAATTCAGTCCTACAATTTCCTAGATCTCAAAGAATGCTTGGAAAATCTTCCTTCTCCAGAGCAAGAGGAAATCGTACTTCCTGTTGATTTGCAGATTGATGGTGATTATGTTTTCAAGTATAAGGCTGAAGTTGTAGATGCATGGTTTGATTTTGAGGATGAAACTGATCTACTAGTCATAGAAGATCTAGGAACGAATATCATGCATCATGCTTTAATTGATCCTATAGCAGATTACATGGAGGTTTATGTTAGCTCAAGTCTTCAAACATGTATTCTCTATAACGACCAAAGATGTCACCAGCTGCCAGTACATATTTCAGCCTTGATTTTCATCAAGCACGATGAGGAAACACAATCATGGGATCAACTACTTGACTGGCTCCATTGGCATTTTTGTATTACCTGATTCAACAAAATTATGAGGTAGATTAGGGTAGGTAGGAATGTGCCAATAAGCTCAACAGAATGAGCATCTTTTCTTTTTTCATCTCTTCATGGATTTATTTTCAGTTTACAGTTTGGGGGTAGCCCAATAATCAGCTGGTTGGTGGATTTCAGAGTTCTATGGATTCTAGACACCTCCTTCGGAGCTATCTTCCCCAGGTGGAGCCTATGTTAGAACCCTATATAATAGGGAATCAGTGTTCTGAATAATACTTATCTATTTTAGTCTTTACGCTTTTGCTCATGAAGCATGGCGAAGGCGGAAGAAAGCGCTCGACACTGACTAAGCATAAAATGAGTACCTGCGCGCGAGCTTCAAAGTGAGTTCTGGTGCATTTTTAGCAAAAAATTGTGGATTGGTTTGAATGGAAAAAATTTTATTCTTTTGGGCAAATACCAATTTGGTTTGTTCGCCAAAATTTGGTCTTTTTAGGCAAAATTTTCTCCTTGGCCTTTGTGCAAAGTTTTAGTTTTGTTTATCAAAATATAAATATTTTGACAAAAATTTTAGCAAAAAGTTATATTGGCCTAGGGAAAACCTCCGAACACTCAACACCAAGGGTAAGCGCCATTTCATGCACCACCAAAAAACACACAAGCCAGTGCCAACGCCAACACCAAACTCCAAAGATAGCCTTGGGCTCACTTCATCGAAACACTTTGCAGCTATTGGCGTATATCAATACCCATCGGTATTCTCTTCTCTTGAATGTGGGATTAATTCCCAAAAATTTAAATATAAAACACAGATTGTCAGATGCTAGGGTAACTCACAGGTGTCAATTTTATCAAAATCTCATTAAAAAGGTGGCCCGAAAGCCAAGCTCCAACACTCCAGCTCCATGCACCTAAAACCACAACGCACGAGTCAAAGGGGCACAGAGACCAATGTCGGTTTTGTATATCAGATTGACAGATGCGAATCTATCATCATATTCCTTTAACTTCTGATAACATCGTCATATTTCCATCAAGGTCTGTTGCAATTGAAAATGCTTTGCGACTGTTTTCACCAAAACTTGCATTGGTCGATGAAAATCTTACAAGAAACTTGCCCAAGAGGTGGCTTACTTCTTTGGAAATTGAGAGACAACCAAATGCAGAGTGTTCTTCTGAAGTGGTGACAGTAATAGAAGCACCACATCGATCTAATCTGATGATCAAATTGATAAGGAATCTGAAGCCACAAATTGTAGTAACAGGTATAACAGATTTTGAGGCAAAAAATTCCACAGCTTTTGAGCAAATTCTTGATGAAACCCGACAAATTGGTTGTCGCCTTTTCCTGGATATGTCCAATCATCTTGAATTGTCTAGTTTACYRRGTAAAAATGGGATACTGAAATATCTGGYGACAAACACASTRCCCTCACATGCARCAATCTTTTGTGGGCTCGTCAAGAATCAGGTCTACTCAGACCTAGAGGTCRCCTTCGTAATCTCTCAAAGTGAAGAGGTCCTTACTGCCTTAGCAAAGACTATGGAATTGTTACAGAGTCGAACTGMTCTATTTAGCCAGTATTATTATCGTTGTCTTTTCCATGAGCTTCTAACTTTTCAGCTTCCAGATCGTCATCAAACTGAAAAGACGWTATGTACAAAGGAAAAGTCAGCTAACATGATTGGGGTAGCAGATTCTGCTATTAGGGATCTCAATAAAGAAGAACTTTCAAACCCTGACTTGGAGGATGTGGATGTAATTCATATGGACCTAGATCAAAGTGCTCTTACAATTCCTTCTGCTGTGAAAGAAGCAGTGTTTGAAATTTTTTCAAGACAGAATAAAGTTGTTGAATGGAGGGAACAAGGCAAAGCATGTTTAGACAGATTTGGCAGAGCATCATTGTTTCGGAGGATAAATGGTGGGCAATACCTCCAACCCTCCTAGGTTCTCTTGCCCGAATACAAACGTTTATCCTTTGACTCTTGCTGATAAACGTTTTCTTGCAGGGCCACACATTTCTTATTTTTTTCCGATTACACCTTCTGCTTCCTCTACTAGTTTGGTGATTGTTCTTCCTCAGCCTCAGAGTTTTGGGGTAAGGAGGTTTTGGATAACTCTATGGTCCATGGTTTTGACCTTTCGGACAATGGAATGTTTTCCTCTGTGTAGGAATTTTCCTTGGCTATGAATTTTCCTCATTCCTCTCTTTTTTCTAGTCAGATGTATCAACAGGATTTGTAATTGATTGATTTATTAGAAAAGGAACATGTGCATGATGGAATTCAGGATGTGGGTCTTGTGATGGTTCCTTCTCCTATCTCTTCTTTTCATGTTGGTGGTTCGGGTGGGAATACTCCCTCTGTTGGTCTAGAAAGTCCTATCGTTCTGGGCCTATATGGGGTTCTGGGATCGAATTGTCCAGAACCCTACGTAGATGTTGATAAGATTTGTAACCTTGATCCTACTTATTCAACCTCTTCTAATGTTGTACATGATATTCTACCTCTCACTGTCTTCTGTCATAAAAATTTGATGAAAGAAGGGATAGAGCCCATTAACTCTATTCGATGTTAAAACGTGATTGTGTGAAAAAATAAAAAGGGGGTTGGTGAGGTTAAGGAGGGTACTTTGGATTCTAAAAGGGTTACTTAGGATTATGTTTACATACAATTATTTGATAGATTGAGGAATCTTTCTCCCACTCCTCTTCCTTGTGATTCTAATCTGGGGGCTCTTAGAGAGTGTAAGCCCCATTTGGAAGTGCACTCATGATTTGTGTTTCTTATAATATTAGGGGAGTGGGGGGTGCTCCCAAGATGATATCCCTCAAGATATTGTTTATGAAGTTGCGACCAGATATAGTTCTTAGCCAGGAAATTATGTGTGATGATGTAAAATCTTGTGAGGTCTTTTTGAATATTTTTCTAGGGTGGGAAGTTTGTACCATTGGTGCTAAGGGTCTATCTGGTGGTTTATGTGTTGTCTGGAACATGTTAACAATTGATTTGAAATCCTATTCATGATGTGCAGGCTTGATGTTGGAAGGGAGATTCAAGGATCTCAAGGAGAGTATTAGGATTCTCAATTGCTATGATTTGTTCTCTAGGAGACTAGGTTTCTGGGATCAAGTTCAATCAAGTGGACTCCTCTCTGATCTAGGTTTAATATTTTGTGGGGACTTAAATTTCACTGTGAACTCTAATGAGATTTGGGGAAGACGAGCTAGACTTGATGGCATGGCGGACTATTTATGTCAATTGATAAAAGATTATAATATAATAGACATTCTTACATGGAAGCTGTCTCCTACTTGGAGGAATTGAAGAAGTGAAAATGATGGTATTGGAAAGAGACTGGACAAGTTTTTAGTAGCGGATGATCTGGCAGGAAAGCTATCCAGATATCGATCATGGGTGGTGTCATCATAAATTTCATATCATTGTCCGGTGTGCTTTCAATTTGAGGTGGATTTTGACTTTTTTAAGATATCCCTTTAAATTTAATGAGGTATGGATGACTGATCAGGATTTTAAGGATATGGTTAAATTACATTGGAATGAGGAGGCCTTTAATTTTGAGGAGTACTCTATGTCTATATTAATCAGAAAGATTTCTTCCTTAAAGACAAAGGTTATTTAATGGGAAAGGAATAAAAAAAAGCTTCTACTCTTGGAATTGGATGAGATTGAAGAGGAAATTGATAGATGGTGGTGGTAGTTTCTCCACAGGCAGAACAAAAACATCTTCTTTAGAAAGATCCTCAGTCACATTCATAAAAAGATTTTGTTCCTTACACTTGTGCCCAGGAAAATATTTGTCATCAAAATTATAACAAATACCCTCGAGTTGACGTTCAACCATTTCAACCCTGGTTAATTTCTAGATCTTGAGGGGAGTTGCAGGAGGGGGATTGTTGGGTTTAGGGTGAGGAAGAAAGGAGGGTTTATGGGTCTGGGAGGATACAATCTGTTGGAATTCCTTGGATTGTTGACTAGCTTCCAACCAAGTTTGGGGGTGTGCCATGAGAAAATGGGCAAGGATTTCATCTTTGAGGCCACTGATAAAGAACTCCCTAAAGAAAACATCTAACATTCCCTCTGTTATGAAATCCAAGTGCTAAAATGCGGAAATAAAGTCTTCCACTATCCCATAATTCTTTAACTTGGTAAAACAACCTAAATGGTGGGTGTCAAAGTAAAAGCAGTCATAAATTTTGGACACAAAATGTGTCCAAGAAAGATACCCTTGGCATGTCTTTTTTCACCATTTCCACCATTGCCATCATTTTAGATCCAGATGTAGGACACCATAACGAATATTGGCTAAATCATCAGTTATTCCATGCAAAGAGAAATAATGTTCCATTTGGGTGACCCAGCCTGTAGGATCTGATCCATCAAATTTATTCACCTCAATTCTGGGAGGGCGGAGGTCTCGATAAAAGTGGGTAGTATGAGGGCCTTAGTAATGGGAAGAGTCATGGTCATCCTGATAAGATGGTTGTTTAGAAGAGGAAGGGTTATGGGAATGGCCCGAGATGTTTTCTTTGAGGTCTTTGATGTGGGAACATTGTTCCTTGAGGATCTCAATAGTTGAAGTGATTAATCTAATGTTGGCACTCATAGTCTTGAGATCTTCCTTGTTTTGTTGGGTGTTAGCAATCAAGGCATTGAGTTCTTGGTCTCGTATGGTAGTTATTTGGAAAAATGAACAGGAAAATGATATAGGGGAAACAAAAGGGGTATGGAGGGGTGGGTGGGACCAAAGAGAAGAAGGGTGTTAAATGATAGGTACCACTGCAATCAAGGTGAAAAAGGGGGATTCAAAGAGATAAGAGCCAAATAAGGGTGTCGGAGACAGGTCGGATCAACAAAAATAATTTTTTTTTTAAATGATAAGTATCACTGGAATCGGGGAGAATAAAGGAACCCGGTGGGATAGGTCCCAAATAAGTGTGTCGACAGGACCACTATGCTCTTCTTTTACTCATGTGGAGTTATACTCTGTCCTGAATAATAGTGCAATGGCGAAATTCCAAAATTCTTAACATGAATAAATGTGTAGTAATTTCGCAACCAGAATGTAAAAGGCACAGTTGCACGATAATAGATCTTGTCTATTTTTTTTTTTTTGTTTCTGTCCCCAGGGGTAGGATATTCAAGGTTTCTACAGACAAGGGTTTTCCCTGTGCTATATCTCTTTGATATACGTGCGGGGTCCAATAGTATTTATCGACCCAATATCCCAAGGAACCAACTAAAGAGGCTAGACTGTGCCCTTAGCCATACTACCCGACTACCCAGGTACTAGAGAGTATCTTCCCGAGTGTTGTTCTCTGTGGCACTATAACAGTCAGGCAGCCGATCGATTTATCTATGGAGGGCTTCAGGAGATCTAGGTCGATCCATATACAGGTGTTGTCTGATGCACTACCACTTGAAGGGGTACCAACAAGGGTTACAAGGGTGGCCAACAGATGTGCACTTAAATGCCCCTTGTATTTCCTACGTGTATGACTCCCCTACATAGGTTTATGTGCATAATGAAAAATCTATGTATATTTAAGACGTCGAAATACGTCTCTACCCTGAAAAAAAAATTAAACCCACAATTTTCTATCGAGGAAGGTGCTCTGATGACACTTGCAGTATGCCAGATATAAAATAGTATGTAGTACATAAATATTTTAGCTAGAAATGGAAGAGAAACAATGATATAATAAGAACAATACCAGAATAATACCATAATAACACCAGAAAGAGCACTTTGATTATTGGTAACAATGTTCACTTGCCTCTTCGAGGGGGAAACCTCTAGCAGAGCATAGCTCTATTATAATGATATCCAAGACAAGATTTCTCATACCCTCTACTTCGATTTATATTAAATCTATCTATCCAAAAGAAGAATCTAGAGGAAGATCCTTCTAGAAGCAAAAGCTTCTATTAGATATTCTTACATTTGACTTATTCTTCCTTATTGTTAGGCCTTATTAATATTGGCCTTTATTACATGGAATTATATTATTCTACCTATGTGAGGGGTTAGGGAGGTTAGGTCCCTAACACTATGTGGGTAATATTGATGGTGTGTTCTCTTCCTTTGAGTCGAAAATAATTTCTTTTTTGAAATATTGAAAAACTGATATTTTGAAAATTTAAGAGGCTACTTGGAGTTTAAAGTGTCATGCATTATGGATTCAAAGGGTGACAACAATTCCAATATTTTTCTCAGAAGAAGATGGTAGGAGAATTGGTATGGATGTCACTTTAGAAGAAGTTGAATATGTTCTTATAATTTTTTCTAAATCTAAGAGTCTTGGTCCAGATGGATGGACAGTGGATTTTATTTTGGGTTTTTAAAATTCGTGGCAATGACTTAGTTGAAATAGTGGAGGAGACTAGAAGACTTGAGAAAGTTTCAGGTTCTATAAATTCTACCTTTATTGCTCTCATACCAAAGACAGGTAAGCCTTTGTCCTTTAAGGATTTTAGACCCATTTCCCTTTGTAACCTTATTTATAAGATCATTACAAAGATTCTTTCCAATAGAATCAAGTCTGTCTTGGCTAGATATCTAAGTAAGGAACAATTTGGGTTTCTTAAGGATCGTCAAATAGTGGAAGTTATCGGCTTGTCACAGGAGGGGATTCACTCTATCAAAACAAAGAACTTGAAAACCCTAATTCTTAAAATGCACCTTTTGAAAGTATATGATAGGGTCAACTAGAATTTTCTAAGATTAATTATGCTATAAATTGGACTTCCCGTGGAGGTAACTAATTGGATTACAGGTTGTGTGTCTGTCGCTTGTTACTCTGTTCTAGTCAATGGAAAATCCACTAGTTTCTTTAAGGGTGGTAGAGACATTCGACAAGGTTGTCCCCTATCCCCAATCCTTTTTCTCTTGGTGATTGAAGTATTGAGTCTTCTGATTAATAGAGCAAAAAGAGATGGTAAGTTGGATGGTATTGAGATTTGTTCTAGATCTTTTCTTACACATCTTTTTGTAGATGATGTGTTGATATTTGGGAAGGGAAGCATTCAGGAATGGAAAGAACTATCTAAAATAATCAAATTATTTTGTGATTCTTTTGGAATGGAGGTTAGTACATCCAAACCTTCTTTCTTGTGCCATGGTATCTATGGAGAGGTGGCAAATCAAATACAAAACTTTTTCCCTTTGTTGTTGCTGATGTGGAGATTGGTTTAAAATATTTGGGATATAGGTTAAATCCAAACAAGTATATTGTTAAGGACTGGACTTGGCTCATTAAAAAGTTTCATTATAGAATTAATGTGTGGTGCTACAAGTGGCTATCTCTTGGTGGTAGACTTACTCTTATCAATTCTATTTTAACTAGTATCCATGTGTATTGGTTCTCACTTGTAGTGGTATCGAATTCTACTCTTAAGGTTATTCAAGGAAAAATCTTTAATTTCTTGTGGTCGGGTGTTGTAAATTCTAGGAACAAGATACATATCGCTTAATGGGTGTCAATATCCCAACCTAAGGCTTTGGGAGGTTGGGGTATTAAGCACCTCAGCTGTTTTAATATTGCACTCATGCTCAAGACAAATTGGAAAGGTTTAAATGAATGTGGCCTCTGGGRAGACATCCTTAAGACAAAGTACTTGAATAAAAGATCACTGGTGGATTGGATCAGAAATACAAGTCATAGAAATACCACAGGATCCATCATATGGAGAGGGTTCATTAAACATTTTCATTGGATCAGACATTTGCTTTCATGGAAAGTGGGCGGGTGTTCGGTTTGTGTTGGAGTTGATCCTTTCATTGGGGGGGAGTAACATTACAGTTTTCCCAGATCAATGGTGTTATACCTAAACTACTCTGGCATGTCCACTCTGGATCATTTCAAAGGTATTCCTATTTTTTATAGTAGGTCTTCAGATTGGATCTCAACTTGGACCTTGGGGTTGAAAGGTTCTTGGATTACCTATTGGAATTATTTTATCAAGGGTCTTCACAGGGCTGGTATTATATTAAATTTTGAAGAGGATTTTCTGGTTTGGTAAGGTCACCCTATAGGTAATGTTACTGCAAAATATTTATACTCAGTGATCTACAATTCTCTTTTTGATGCTCCGGTGAAATGGTGGATGGGGAAATTGTGGAAGCAGAATCTTCCTACAAAGATCAAACGATTTTTGTGGTTATGTCTAAATAGGAAAATTATGATCTAGGATTCATTGACTAGAAGAGGGTGGTAGAGACCTGGTTATTGTTATTTGTGTCATTTTGTCTAATAATCTATAGAACATATCTTTGTATAGTGTGTTTTCACAAGGAACATTTGGCACAATTTGAAATGTCTTCTGAATTTTACAACCGATTGGGGTTTGTGGACATTGGAGAACAACTTGCAACACTGAATAAGCCATAATAAACTCTTGAAGGCTCTCCCAAGGTTTGTATGTTGGGGTGTATGGACTTTTATAAACAACTTATTGTTCAACAATAAGGTTCTTTCATGGGATTTATGTGTTAAGAAAATCGTCAACAACTTCAAAGAATACCACAAACAACCACATGTGAAAGTGGCCAGAATCCTTAATCTTTTTCCAGTGACATAAATCCTTGTTAGAGGATATTTTGATGGTGTTGCACAAGGGGAAATTTGTGGTGTAAGTTTTGTTATAAAGCATAATTCTTCAATATTTTACAAGGGTTGGATGGGGGGAGGATATGGTACAAATACTAAAGTAGAGTTGATGGGTCTATGGATTTTATTGTCTATGGAATCAATGATGTATTGGGATAGTTTACAGGTCTTTGGAGATTCATAAGTCATCATAAATTGGGTTGTAAGTAAGGTGAATTTAAGGAACATTGTTCATCAACAATGGGGGCAAAGAATCTGGGATTATATTGTAGAATTTGATTCTATTGAGTTGCAACACATATTTAGCGAATTAAACATGGAAGTTGATCAAATGTTTAAGAAGGCTCTCATAGGGAACACTGACTACTACTGTTATGAAGAAGTTAGAGAGGGAGAGGTGGTCTCTAATGGACACTTTGAACTTTTTTAGTAAATTTCTACAATAAGTTTTTTAGGTGAAAGATCTTATTTATGTAATCATGGTAGAATCGATATTTGTCTAGGAAGTTATGTATTTAGTTTGATAGAACATAAATCAAGTCATGTTCTGAAGGAGATAGGTCAACTTGTAGTTTTTGGAAAACAATTTTTGAAGTTAACATAATGAAAGGCAATATGTGGATATGTAATTTTTACCTTTGATTCTAATGGAATAACAAGATAAAAGAGTTAATTTTTGAAAAAACAAAATGCTCATGTAACATAACACATTAAAATAATAATAATAAATAACAAAATAATAAAAAACTTATGTAGGCTCTCACACACACACACAACAACAACAATAACAACTAACCTAGATCCATTTAACTTTGAATAAAAAATTAATTTAAATCTTCAGAGGTGCAAACCTTTTTGAGAGTGCAAAACTTGAAAAAAGGCTAAAGATATCTCTTTAGGCCCTTAATAGATCCAGAGTTAAATGGATCTTGATTCTTTAAAAGATGATCACACACTAATAATTTAGGGCTTCAAAATTCATAATTAAAAAAATCATAAATATATAGAAATACAATTTTAATTATTATAAAATATTATTTTTTTATATAATAATTTTTTTATAAATTCAATCATTTTTTTACCCTTTTATATAATAATTTGATAAATATATTAAGATATATTTTTTATTATTACTACTATTATTTATTATTATTTTAGTTGAATATATTGCTTTCTACCTAATATCTTTGTCATATTACATTAAAGTATTTGTAGGTTCAGTAAACACAACGAAAACCGTTGCCACATTTGTACTCTTAACGAAAACCGTTGCCACATTTGTTCTCTTGAACAAAAACCATTGCCACTATATGTGTAAGATGAGTCTCTTGTTCCTTGTATAATTTATGTGAGTCTTTAAAAACCAAGGTAAAAGGGTGCATAAATGTGGTAGCTCGTGAAGTCTTTGTATTATTTCCTTAAATGGAAGGACCACCTTATCTATATGAGTTTGAAGATGATTTAATGATAACACATAAAACCGTGAGTGTTAAAGACTTGTCATGCTTTGGAACATTCTTACTTACCTCTAACTTAAAATTCCTCGTTTTTATAGTAGATAAGGTATTTTTTACAATAAGATATTTGCAATAATAATAAATTCCTCGTTTTATAATAGATAAGGTATTTTCTACAATAAGTAATAAGTAAGATATTTGCAATAATAATATTGGAGGCCATTTTATTTTTGCATATGTAAACATGATTTGGTATATTATAGTGCTAAATACACATGACGAAATCTGACCAAACCTCCTTCAAAGTCAGGGTATCCAAGAATCCTGCATGCTCCCCCTATCACCTAGGTCTATGTTTAGACTTTATCAGTGAAATTTCAAACCTGGGGTACACATGCCTAACTAGGTTTTCCATTTGTATGTTCTTTTACATTCAACTCCATTAAAATTTTAATTTTTTTTTCATTGTTGTTATCCCGAAACTTATGTCGTCATCTTTTCACCTTTAGTTATCACTTTCGTTCAAATCTTGGACCTCAATGTTATCACACTCAACCTCATGTTGCCTTCAAACCTTTAGGTTCTAGATCTGCATTAAGGAAATAGACATCTTTTCACCTTCAGTTGTCACCTTYGTCCAAATCTTGGAC
Organism: Picea mariana; assembly: GCA_032191745.1. NCBI lineage: Eukaryota > Viridiplantae > Streptophyta > Pinopsida > Pinales > Pinaceae > Picea > Picea mariana. The sequence goes on along the minus strand of JASDQU010437071.1, from coordinate 88,082 downwards.
CTCAATGTTCTCATACTCAACCTCATGTTACCTTCAAACCTTTAGGTTCTAGATCTACATTAGGGCAATAGATCTTCCTTCATTCTCRTAGCTCCATGCTTATTTATCCTTCCACACTCGATTCACATTCAATTTGACTATCTTCATGGTAGTCTCATGCAACAACTAACCTATTTCACTTCCTTGGCTCAACCTCAACTTCAATTTGTATTTCTTCGTGTTGATGTTGTATGTCGACCTCGATTTACACCTGAAGCGCCCATGTTTTGACTTCCTATTCGTTGATTTCAACGTCAACTACCTTCTAACTTTCCTTTCTCTATCTTGATTGTGGCCATTGTTTCGATTCACATCATCCAACATATTCCTCTTCGTCCTGAAGTGGTGGCACACCATCATCATCCTCTGACTCATTGCTAACAAAACCTTCTGGAATATTATCTTCCTCGTCTTCTTCTTCATCATTTCTCACTCTTTACATCACATCACCAGGTTCATGATCCACCTTTTCATAATGAATTGTCCACTTCACTTGCCTTTCTATGTGCCAATCTGAGTTGTTATTTCTCCAGTCGGCTCGAGTTACTAACCGTCAAGACTACTCTCCATGCACATCACATGTGTGGTTACTATTTTCACATGGATATTTTATCCATGTGCCCTAATCCTAGGACACCATTACATCTCACCCACACAATGACCTCATGGGAGCTCAGGGCACATAAGGTGAACATTATGTACATCACCATCTACACCTTATTGGTTGACCTCCATAGCCAACATCACTAGTTGTGAGATACCATAAGGAAATATGCATAGAATAAATATAATTTTTATCAAAATTGTGAACATAAAGAACAAAACAATAACCACAATAACACAATTGATTCAAAATATGATACCTCTATTATCTTGAAAGAAATTTTCACTTGACTCTTTGAGGGGAAACCTTCAACTGATCATAGCTCAAGTATAATGAATTCCCAAGACAACCTTTTCCATGCTTTCTACCCCTATTATACTATTTCTATATTCTAGAGAACATTCTAGAGGCAAAACCTTCTAGTAACTCTTCTTACATTAGACTTGTTCACATTATTACATAGGCCTTATTTTCTAATGACGACATTTATTACATAACAAAACATTTTATTCTATCTACTTGAGGGGTTAGGGAGGTTATGACCCTAACATGCCCTCCCCCTTGAAGAACAACCTTGTTCTCAAGATTTGATATGTGGAAATTTATAGAGAATGGCGGTCGATTCCCATGTGGCATCTTCAGGTTATTTATCCTTCCATTGCAATAAATTTCCTGAATTATGAATTGGTGAAGACTATGCTTGTGTGTGGCTGAGACTCCTTGTGGCTGCAACCAAATGGATCCTTCTTCATCCAATTATGGAATACTAGTTTGAATTTGGTACTTGGTCCCAATAACTTTCTTTAAGCATGACACATGAAATATTGGATGGATCTTAAAGTAACTAGGAAGAGATAACTTGTAAGCCACAGGCCCTAATCACTTGAGGATTGTATAATGGGCCATAAAACTTTGGAGAAAGTTTATGTTAGCAATATTCTTTGAGGGAAATTTTCTTATAAGGTTGTAGATAAAGAAATACTTGATCCCCTTCAAAAAATTGGTGTTCGGAATGACATTGAATAGCTTGTTCCTTCATGTGATTCTTAGCTAGAACCAAATTATCTTTGAGGGTATGTAGAATGTTATCTCATACTGTAAGGGTTATATCAACGTCATAGACCTTGGAGACACATGGAAGATAAGATAATATGGAGGGGTGATTTTGACCATAGTCCACATCAAATGAAGTCATGCAAGTAGGACCATCGTAAGATGTATTCTACCACCATTTAGCCAGTGGTAACCACTAAGCCCATTGAGATTTCCATTTGAACGTAAAGCACTGCCAATATGCTTCCAAGAACTTGTTGATAGCTTCAGTTTAACCATGAGTATGGAGATGATAGGAAGTGTTGAGATACAATTGGGTGCCCTGGAGCTTGAACAATTCCTACCAAAAGTTTCTTGTGAAAGTTGGATATGCTTAGAGACTATAGAGTGGGGCATTCCATGGAGTTTGAAGATATTGTCCATAAAAATGTGAGCCACTATGGAGACTTTGAATGGGTGTTGGAGGGAATAGAAATGAGCATATTTGGAAAGGTGGTCAACCACAACCATGATCACTGATTTATTGCTAGATTTTGGTAATCCGACAATGAAGTCCATAGAGAGATGTTTCCATATAGTAGGTGGAATAGGGAGAGGTTGTAGTGTGCCTAGAGTTTTGATTGTTTCTCCCTTGTTGCGTTGGCACGCATCACATTCAGCTACAAAAGTGCAGATTTCATGTTTCATGTCTTCCCAAAATATGAACATTTGATCCTTTCATATGTCTTGTGAAATCCAAAACTCCCTATTGTTGGCGAAGCATGAAATTTAGAGAGCAAAGTGGATTTAAAGTGGGATTGTTTACTTACATACATGTGTCCTTTATAGCGAAGCTTCTCATTTTTTCAAGAGTGTCTCGGAGATGCATGAGGGTCTTGTTGCAATTGTTGAATCAAACTAGAAAGTTTGTGATCTTGTAACCATTCACGGTGAATAACCTTTAACCAATAAACTACAATGAAGGAGAGTGAAAAGAGGTACCCTTCTTCTTCATATTTCCTGGAAAGAGAATCAACAACCACATTTTATTTTCCCTTCTTGTAAATAATCTCATAATCATATCTGAACATTTTGGTCAACCACTTCTATTGCTCAGAGGATGAAATTATTTGTTCCAAAAAATATTTGAGTCTACGATGATCAGTTTTAATTTGGAAGTGTTTCCCAAGAAAGTAAGGATGCCATAGAGCCACCACATGCAAAATAGATAATATTTCCTTTTCAAAGGTGGATTTTCCCAAGTGTCTCCTAGAAAAGGTTTTTCTAGTGAAGGCCAAAGGTCTTCCATATTGCATGAGAATGACCCCAATGCATTTCCTATAAGTGTCACATTCCAAAACAAAAGTCTTTGTGAAGTCAGGCAGTGCCAGAACAAGATTCATACACACAACCTCTTTCAAATCTTGGAATGTTTGATCAACGACTGTATTCCAAATGAAAGATTTATTTTTAAGGAGATTAGTGAGTGGGGTTGCAATTTTTCCATAATTCTAAACAAACTTGTGATAATATCCAATTACACCTAGGAAATTGTTAGGACCCTATAATGTACCTTTTTGCTATCATTACATCCTTTTCCCGCTCATATTTAAGCTTACATTATCACCTTAATCTATTTTTCCAAAGGTATAGAACGTTTCTTCTCTTTGCTATATGTTTAATTTGTTTTACATGTAATTTTACATTACTTTCATACTTAGCCATTAATCAGAAATATATAGTTGCTAAAACAGTTTGAAGACTGCAGTTAATATATCGTTGCTGCTTGAAGACCACGTTGCTAAAACAGTCAAACAGTACGCAAATCTCATTGCTGAAACAATCCGTGATTTGCGATGCTGAAACAGTATTTCACATACAACAGTAACAAAGGAGTTGTTACACTGGCCGCAACAGATGTACCTCAAGCCAACACCATTACAACCATTGTTGCTACTTGAAGACCATGTTGCTGAAACAGTCAAACAGTATGCAAATCTCATTGTTGAAACAGTCCATGATTTGCGATGCTGAAACAGTATTTCACATACAACAGTAACAAGAAAAGATCATTAAAGGATCTGTTACACTGGCTGCAATAGCTGTACCTCAAGCCAACACCATTACAACCACTGTAACAACATTTTTCTACGGAAGATCAGAATATCCTATTCCAGCATAGAAGATTAGATCAGACTAAGAATAGGATTTGTATGTACACATGTAATTTTATGCTTAATTATATTAAGAGGATTCTCCTCTTTAAATAGGGGAGAAATCAACATTAGAGGGGAGATTACAAAAGGCTTAGCTAGAAGGGAATTACAGAGAAGGAGCGTGTTCACTTTTGATATTGTAACTTATCACCTTGGACAGATGAATAAAAGATCATTCTGAGCATTTCTTTTTAGTTCCTTTCATTTCTGGGGAATCTTGTGAGAAGGAGATGGCCCACCTTCTTCACAAGATTCACCCATTAGTTTCTGTAGTGTGTTAGTATTGTTTTTATCCATACCTTGTTAAAACTTTGTTTTGCTCAAACTTTGTTTCAACTGATTGTTACATCGTTTTCATACAATTCATTCCTAGGTAATTGTTGATTATTTTGATTGGTAATTCTGTTTGCATAATGAGTTTATGAAAGTGTGATAGTCAGAGACAGGTGCTGAAGATTCCTTCTTTGGGGAATAGGGTCATGTTCTCTGTTACATAATAATTAGTCTTCTTTGCAGTATGATGAAAGGTTTCTTTTCCCTAGGTTGTTGTTTCTTAATGTAATCCAAGATTCTTCTGATAATTATTTTCCTTTGAATATTGAATTCTGAAATAGATAGATTGTTTTTACTGTAATTCAAAGTAGAACTTCAATCTGTTCAAAGAAAGGTGTGATTAGTGTAACTTTTACTACAACTTTGGATTTCTTTTGAGATTGAGCATATACAGTGTGTGTTTGCCTTTGAAATAAACAGACTTCCCTGGGTTGACAATTTATGTAACACTTGATTGTTTTAATTAATAAACAATTATAATGACCAACATTTTGGCGTCGTTGTTGGGGAAGGCAATTATAGATTTCAAAAGCATTTATGTTTTTCTTTTAGATGTATATATTGCATGAGAGGATGCGGACCCCCCAAGGAAATTGACCCTACAGGTGGCAGGGGCAGAGGAAGGGGAGGAAGAAAGACTTTTATCGACAAGATTATATCAAAATCTGAATATGTTGTTCCTCAACGACCAAGTTCTCAAAAACCAAAGCCTCAACCTTCCTTTCAAGCGAACTTTGAAACGAAGACAGTTGAAAAACCAGCAGACAACATTGAGGATCGAGCAAGTGCAGTAGGGGAACAAACAAAAGAAACCATGGATGGGTATAATGAAGAACTGCACCATAAAGAACAGGTAGGTCTTGAAGGAGAGGTAAAAGATGAAAACTCTTTTTCCACCTTAGGATTTCCTATTGGTGATCTTCCTAGAGGATTAGCTCCCATGAAGAATATTCCACTTTCAGCTTTACCTAACTTTAATGGTTTATCTTCTGAAGATCCTGATGAATTCCTTTTCGAGTTTGACATATTATGCAGAAGTTATGATTACATTTCCAATGCTCAAAAATTAAATCTATTTACAGCAACATTAAAGGGAAATGCATTAAGATGGTTCATAAGTCTCGGAGGTCATGTAATCACAACATGGGATCAGATGAAACAAAAATTTCTGCACAAATATCAAGACTATTGCCAAATAAGAGAAAAAAAGAGGAACTATTCAAGATGATACAGAAAGAGGATGAAAATATGGAGGATTTTGTGGAAAAGCTATAGTATAATCTACAAAGATCCAGTCACCCCGATGTAAGTAAAGATATTCTTAAAACAATATTATTAAAAGGAGTAAGGGATGATTGTCTAGATATGATGAATATGCTTGGTAAAGGGGACATATCTAAAGAATCATATGATGAAATTGTTAACCTCTGTAAAAGATGTTCAAGAGGAGCTGCAAGGAATAGATCAAACAGCAGGGATACCACATTTTCAAGAGTTCAAAAATCAGCCAGTGGAGGAGAAACAAGAGACAAAATAGGTAATTTACGTGAGGATTTTAAAACTGAAATGTTAAGTTCTTTTGCTTCACAAATTGACACCTTGCAGATTAAAAAGAAACAAGCCAAAGCAAAAGTGGCTCTGTCTATCTTTTGTTCCAAATGCAGAGAAAAACACCCACTAAGGGAATGCCCATTGGACAAAAAGCTAATTTGCACCCTTTGTGATAAGGATCATAAAACTCAACAATGCCCTTCTTTACCAAGAATCAAAGTAGCATTACAACCAACCGATGAAGAAGATGAAGTTGTCTATCTGTTGACACAGAGAAGGCAATGGAAACCACGGGGACAAGGTATGAATCGTAATATGTCATTTACATCTTCTAATCGTTGGAATAATTATCCTTCTTTTAGTCAAGCAAATTACCCTCCCTTTAATCAATTGCAATACCCACCCTTCAATCAAATGAATTACCCACCCATGCAACAAACAAACCCTCCCTTTGTAGACCCAACAATATGGACACTTTGGCCTTCACAACAACAACCTTACCTTAACCAATGGAATCCAAATTAGAGAGGTCAACAACCCCCGTTCCCAAATCAATTTCCTCAATTTCAATCACAATTTAAGCAACCACTCCCTTTACCATCAGGTGCTCCACCGAATAATCAAATGATGCGACCCCAACTACTTGTACAACCTAACCCTAACCCCAATAATAAGGCTGTGCAGTGTATTGATATTCAAAACCCGCCTATACTTTCTCTTTTCCCTACACAATGCAATGATATTCATTTACGATCTGCGAAAATAGTAGAACCTATCATTGATGATGTTACCTCTTCTGATTCCGATAAAGAAGAAATAAAAAAGCACGATTCACCTGAAGAGGTACAACCATCCTCAAATACTGTTGCTGAAATAGCAGAACCACCATTCCCTGAGCGGTTAACTTTGACTAAAATTCCTGAGCCACCTGCTTTCAATCTTCTAGGGGAATTACAAAATCTCTATGTCAAAATTTCACTATTACAAGCACTAAGAGATGTACCAATTTATGCCAGAACTATGCGAGACATTTGTATTAAGAAACCCGGTAGGAAAACTAAAGATCCCCTCACAGTTCATGTCATGGGTGATTTGTCCGCACTAATGTCGGGTAAAGCTCCTCCAGTTAAATATGGTGATCCCGACCATCCTACTGTCACAGTGCAAATTAGGAAAACAATAATTCCTCGAGTTCTGGTAGACTTAGGCGCTGCTATCAATATTATGACTCTTGAAACTTCACAACTGTTACAACTGAAGAATGAAATCAGAGATACCCCAACCATTCTAGAATTAGTTGACCATTCTACAATCAAACCGGAAGGAGTTATTAAAGACCTAATCATCTCAGTTGAGTCCTGGAATTATCCAGCTGACTTTGTGGTATTACAACCTAAAACAAAGTTGGGGGGTCATCCTCTAATTTTGGGTAGGCCTTGGCTAGCCACAACAGATGCCTTTATCAGCTGCAAATCTGGTTCAATGACAATTTCCAATGGATATGAGAC
>JASDQU010437071.1:65919-76616 GCA_032191745.1 Picea mariana | reverse complement strand
TATCGAAAATTTATGCCATCATTTCACACAAACTGACTACCGTCACTTCTTTTTACCCATTTTCTTGTCTTTTCACCATCATTTACATGCCCTCATCCGCAAAACTTACTCTGTTCGGGTGCGGTTACTTGACTCTATAACTATGCATTTTACTAAGATGAATAGCTATGGGAGGTCATGTTATACGATACGAACCTGCCACAACAACCTTTCTAGAATTGTATCTAGAAGTCTACCAAATCTTTCAGCAGGCAGGCTGGCTGGGTTATTTTCAGAGGCTCCAGGGATTTGATCAACAACAGGTTCTTCAATTTGCTCAGAATCTTCAAGAAGAGCATTCTATTGTTCAAGGGGTTCGGATTCCAGTCATAGAGGATGATATAGCACAGGTTTCGGGTCTTCCCGTTACTGGAATTCACTGATTCAACCGCAAACACATTATTCTTAATGCCCAACGGGATTTTCTCTTGCCAGGAGAACAATTTAAGCCTAAAGCCCAGGGTGTTCGACTTAGCTCGTTGCCACCTCCTTGGCCAAAAGTTGCAGAGTTTTTCAAGCACTACCTTACCTGTGAAAACCGATACCAGGTAGTTTACCAGTACGACTTTGTCTCGTTATCTCATTTACGACATGCTAGACTGGTGAATATTCCTTACTATCTACTCGGATGTTTTAGAAATATGTCGCATTATTGTAGACAGGCTAAAAATCCCATCCTTTCCCTCACCCATCATCGACTCATTCAATTACTCATCCAAAAGGGTTTTGCCCAACAAAACCCTCTCCTAAACAATCCACCCATAAACCCTCAGGAAGCTGCTGAACATCTTGAAAATCCTCATGAAGAGCAACCACAAAACCTTCCTGACCCTCCGGAAATACCTATTAATCTGCCTACAGATCCAATTAACCCTCCTACCATACCAAGTCCACCCCACAATTTACCAGAATCATCTACTCCTACTGTTCATATCCTTAGTGATGATTTTGAAGAAGATAAACCTAATAACCCTCCCTGCCCCATCACTGAGGAAAAACCCACCCGCAAAACAAAAAAACAAACTACTATTTTTCCTGCCTATTTACCTAAAAAAACGAACGAGGGCTTCAACCAAAGAAACAACTACTGCCACTACCCTAAACCTCAAACCCATTTTTCTAAAAACCCATACACCTCCACCCTCCCAAATCCTGAAATTTTTACCTATTCAACCCACGGGCACTAAAACACAAGAACCAGAGGCCCAAGGTGTTGCACCATCATTTTCTTTACATCAAGTAGCTGTCACACAAGAACCAGCGACTCATTCAGTAGTTGTCACACAAGAAACAGCTACTCATTCAGTAACTAAAACACAAGAACCAGCTATAGTTGTTATACAAGAACCAGCTACAGCTGAAACACAAGAACCAACTGCTGACTTTGTTCCTGAAATACAAGAACCAGAGGCCCAGGGTGCTGCAACATCACTTTCTTTACATCAAGTACCTGTCACACAAGAACCAACTACTCATTCAGTAGTTGTCACACAAGAACCAGCTACTCATTCAGTAGCTGAAACACAAGAACCATCTATAGTTGTTACACAAGAACCAGCTATAGCTAAAACTCAAGAACCAGCTGTTGACTTCATTCCTGAAATACAAGAATCACATGCCCAGGGTGCTGCAACGCTATTTTCTTTACATCAAGTAGCTGAAACACAAGAATCAGCTGTTGATTTTGTAGCTCCTCCACAAGAACCAGCTACTGAGGTTGTGACCGTTACACAAAAACCAGTCACCCCTCTTGATACACCTATGACAAATCAACAACCAGAACCAACAATGGCTTCTCTCTTACAAGAGAATGAGTTTCTAAGATCAGAACTAGAAACTTACAAGCAAGAGCTGGTAATGGCAAAGGAAGCCTATGATAGGGAACTTAATTTGTATACCTTAGCTCGTGTAGTGGCCATGGCAGAGAAAAACACAAAAGATGATCAGTATAGAGAGTATATGTGCAACCAATGTGGTGATATTTATGATCAAGCAGGCTACAAAGTGGTTCAAATCCCAATGTCTGGAGCTTCCCCTGTACCTACGACTTTTGCAGTTAAAAAAGAGGAACGCCCTACTATTACATAAGAACCAGTAGGACCTTCAAAAATTCCAAAAAGGAAAGCTAATCTACAGGAACCCTCACCTACAACAATTGTTAAATCCGGAGCTGATGTTTTCATTAGTAAAGTTGTTCAAACTCTGCCTATTCATGAATTTTCCCCTCCTGACAAGATCAATACCCCTACTTTTGTGGAACAAGCCACTCAGACTCTACCTCAGCCTACCACTTGCGATGCTGAAACACAAACTCAACCATGGAATGAGCAAGTAATAATGAACAAATGGAAAAAGGAGTCTGCTATTACATAGGAAAAAAGTTTGCAGGAGCACAGACTACTTTGGCTGAACCACATATATTCAAACTGGGAAGCTTTGGAGCAAACACGCAAAGAATCTCATGCCCATAAGAAGAAAAATGAGGAGTTAAAAAGAAAATTGCTCATGATGTTCGATTTGATACAAAAATTGTTAGCTGCTAGGAAACCATCATCAAATTACTCTCTTTTCCTTATAGAACAACTTGCATTCTTTCAGATAAAATCAATCAAAGAAGGAAGACCCTATGCAGTGTTCAAACTAGAAGATTTTGTTAAAACCTTTGCAGAAGCCTCTACTATTGATCAGCATCTACTATATTCGAGCACTCGCCTCCTTCCTTGCCAACCAGATTATGTGGCAGAATGATCTTCTAGCTTCCAAGCATAATGAAGATAATTGTCTCCTCTGGATACGGCCAAAACCACAGAACGTTTCCACCTTTGTTGTAGAATATTATCAATTTTTTAAGAAACCAGGGATGACTCAATATATATGACAACTACAGGCAACAATACTTCAGGATTGTCAACAGTTTATTAAATCCACGGAGACTGCTGCCCTAAAAGCAAATAACATGTTTTCGCAACAATCTTTTGAGAAAAGGCAGGAGCACAATCCCTTTAGTCCTACCAATCTTGAGACAACAATCTTCCGGGTACCTAGTTACATCAAATGTGTCCAGCAATGCGCTGAAAATTGGATAGGTTATCAGTTCCATTTTCCCATTCTGTGGATGCTAGAAGAGAAGTATCAAGTTCATCATAGGTTGCCCAAGAAGGTTGAATCAACAGCCTGACAAAGGCTACAACATGTTCAAGGATTCAGAGCCCCAACAGACAGTACTTTCTACAACTAATGCTTAAGTAATTTGCACACCCAAAGTCAGTATCCGGATTCTGATTCAGATTGAAGTTGCCTGAGGACATGCAACCTTTTTAGTTGGGGGGGATGTTAGGACCCTATAATGTACCTTTTTTCTCATACTTTTTGCTATCATTACATCCTTTTCCTGCTCATATTTAATCTTACATTATCACCTCAATCTATTTTTCCAAAGGTATAGAACATTTCTTCTCTTTGATATATGTTTAATTTGTTTTACATGTAATTTTACATTACTTTTATACTTAGCCATTAATCAGAAATATATAGTTGCTAAAATAGTTTGAAGACTGCAGTTAATATATCGTTGTTTCTTAAAGACCATGTTGTTGAAACAGTCAAACAGTATGCAAATCCCGTTGCTGAAAAAGTCAAATAGTACGCAAATCCCGTTGCTGAAACAATCTGTGATTTGCGACGCTGAAACAATATTTCACATACAACAGTAACAAGAAAAGATAACTAAAGGAACTGTTACACTGGCCGCAACAGTTGTACCTCAAGCCAACACCATTACAATCACTATAACAGCATTTTGCTACGGAAGATCAGAATATCCTATTCCAGCATAGAAGATTAAATCAGACTAAGAATAGGATTTGTATGTACACATGTAATTTTATGCTTAATTATATTAAGAGGATTCTCCTCTTCAAATAGGGGAGAAATCAGCATTAGAGGGGAGGTTACAGAAGGCTTAGCTAGAAGGGAATTACAGAGAAGGAGCGTGTTCACTTTTGATATTGTAACTTGTCACATTGGACAGATGAATAAAAGATCATTCTGAGCATTTCTTCTTAGTTCCTTTCATTTTTGGGGAATCTTGTGAGAAGGAGAGGGCCCACCTTCTTCACAAGATTCACCCATTAGTTTCTATAGTGTGTCAGTATTGTTTTTATTCATACCTTGTTAAAACTCTGTTTCAACTGATTGTTACATCGTTTTCATACAATTCATTCCTAGGTAATTGTTGATCATTTTGATTGGTAATTCTGTTTGTAGAATGAGTTTATGAAAGTGTGATAGTCAGAGACAGGTGATGAAGATTCCTGCTTTGGGGAATAGGGTCCTTTTCTCTGTTACAGAATAGTTAGTCTTCTTTGCAGTATGCTGAAAGGTTCATTTTCCCTAGGTTGTTGTTTCTTAATGTAATCCAGGATTCTTCTAATAATTATTTTCCTTTGAATCTTGAACTCTGAAATAGATAGATTGTTTTTACTGTAATTCAAAGTAGAACTTCAGTCTGTTCAAAGCAAGGCATGATTAGTATAACTTTTACTACAACTTTGGATTGCTTTTGAGATTGAGCATATATAGTGTGTGATTGCCTTTGAAATAAACAGACTTCCCTGGGTTGACAATTTATGTAACACTTGATTGTTTTAATTAATAAACAATTATAGTGACCAACAAAAACCTCTCAAACTTTTAAGAGTTTGAGGATGGTGTCAATCCTTCATAGCTTTTATTTTCTTATTATCCACATGAATGCCATCCTTAACACCAATATGGCTCAGGTACTCTACTTTAGAAGCTCCAAAGGCTCATTTAGATTGTTTGAGAAAGAGTTGGTCTTGAGACATTAAATGTAAGATTTGATCCACATGGGAAAGATGGGCTTGCCAAGTTTTACTATAAATCGAGATATCATCAAAAAAGACCAGTACACACTGAGGGAGGAAAGGGAAAATGACATGATTCATGAGGATTTGGAAAGTGGAGGGTGCATTACATAGGCTAAAGGGCACGACCAAGAACTCATAATGGCTTTCATGAGTACGGAAGGAAGTTTTGGGAATATCAACCTTGTTCATACTTGTCTATTAAGGCCTAGACAAAGCCCCATGTTAAGTATAAAACCCTTTATTAAGCCATAGATATTGAATTATCACATTTCTAGCGCTATATTTGTATATAGGTGGTGTATCTAAACAACAACCTCATTATTTGTTTGAATTTTTCATAAAATAATGAGGCCTCTTCCAAAAAAATCCAAAATTTTCTTCATTTTATGAATTATTTTATATAATTTTCATATTTAGTTGTGGTTTTTATTTGATTTAAGTTTATGTTCAAACGACTAATTCTGTTCCATTTTTTTATGGGAGTTCATGAAGTTTGCAACCTATTACAATCAAGGAAGGAGATGCTTTTATTAATAAAACTATGATAAAAACAAGCTATCGTTGGAATTAGTTTGTTTTCCATCCAGGATAATTACAAGAGATTTATTATTAAATATTACATATCAGGAATATTTGGATTCCTGATATATGGATTGGGGTTTTACAAATCTTTTGATTTCAAAATTGCAACAGGTATACTAAGTTTTCATAAGTTGTATTCAGTCATTCATAACCAGATGCCATATACCTGGATATTTTTTTAAAGAAACCTAACATAAAGTCATGGCATGGTATTCAAAGAATAAAATATTCATTTTTCAGTTTTGTCCAAACACATCCAGATCTGAATCCTTTGTTAAATTATTCTTCTTGTTAAACTCTGGATAACGAATAAATTTGTGATTTAAACTTGGAAATAATGGAGTAAGCGCCAGTTGTAAGCACCAGTTATAAGCTTCAGTTGTGAGAGTCAGTTATGGGCGTGTTAAGAGTCAGTTCATAGTTAAGAGTCTGATTGTCTTTGGTTTGCATGTAACCGACTTGGTAGAGTCTTTTCCTATATAAGGATGTAATCCATCTTCATTGAATAATAGAGAAGTGAGCGTAGCCTCACCGTGTTGTTTGTTTCGCTATTTTAACTTGGTATCAGAGCTGGTTGGAGATCCAGCTCTCTCTGAGGCGAGATCAAAGAACAAGATCTTGAATTTGTTTTTGAAAAATCACCGGCGCCCCCCCTATACAGTGTTAGAGAGCATCGATGCTCTCACACTTATAAAATTGAATTTTTTGGATCCTTGGCGCCCGCGTTGAATGCTTTTGAGAGCACTGTTGCGCTAGTGCACCCTTTCTACACGTATAGAGTGCTACATGCTCATACTAGCACTCCCCTTTGCTATTCGGAGGAGCACTCCCCTTAATGCACATTTTTTTTTTTGTTTTGAGTGTGAGAAACGTTTTAGCGTTTGTTTTGGGGCAAATCTGTTAGTATTCCATCTCTGGAATCGACTGCATGCAGAGGCAATCTTCAAGGCTCTGCTTTCACGATTTCCAGGGAAGAATTTACGTGAGATTTGAGCGTGGAGGTGAGAAAGTTTTAATGCGCGTGGAGGTAGCGTGGAGCTTGCATGCATGGAGTTTGAAGCTCACTAACTTTTATTAAGTGGATACGTTTTTATTAAGTGGATAATTTTTTATTAAAATCCTGAGGTGAAAATAGTGGAAGGAATGAGTTATTCACTTTTCTTATTAAAGTGGATGTGTGTATTAAAAAAAAAGGAAAAGTTTATTTTTTAAAAGAAAATTTATATTATTTTTTTTAATATATAAAGAAGGAGTTATAAGTTTTTTCTTTAAAAAGTGGATATTTTGGATATTAAGATGCATGCATGATTTAAGTTAAGAAAGAGATAGAGTTGGATCAATGGATCCGAAGGCAGAGCAACGGACTGCTCAGCATAGGAGAAAACTCGACAGAAAGTTGCATATCCTTGGTAATTCACTAGCAGAGACTAACTTGCAGTGATGGTGAATCTGTTGGCATAGACCTACCTCAACGAAGCCAACAAGATAGATGGCTCGAATTTCATTAACTGGAAATTCAAGATGCAGACACTCATGGAGGGCTATGGTGTCTGAAACATTGCAAAGGGAACTGAACTGAAACCTGATGCGATTGCAGGTGCGACAGCGGCACAGATCCAAGATTGGGAGAAGTGTGAAAACAAGGCAAAGGTATTGTTGCGCATGTCTGTTAAAGATAGCATAATTCCACATATTAGAGAAGCTACAACTTCTACTGCAACATGGATAGCACTTAAAGCATTGTATGAAACTAGCAACACAAATCACATTTTGTTCCTAAAAACTAAATTGCTAGGCATTAAGATGGATGGAAATGAATCTGTTAGTTCATTTTTGGGTCGCATTAAAGAGGTGAAAGACAAGCTAGTAAATATAGGAGAAATTGTTTCCAACACTGATCTGGTCACTATTACCTTAAATGGTATGCTAGAAGATTATCATATGTTCATAACAGGTCTCTCAACAAGGGAGAAACCTCCTACGTTTGAAGAACTGACAGGTATTTTGCTGCAAGAGGAAGAGAGGTGCGGGAATCTGAAGCCTTAGAGTAAATATTTGGCACTGTGGTCAAATAATAGATCTAGGAGAGGGGGATAAAGAGTAAGAGGCAGAGGAGGCAGTTCATGGCAGAGAGGCAGTTCATCACAGAGAAGACAATATCCAAATCAAGGTATGCAATCTGACAGGAATGAGTTTAAGAGTTGTTTTTATTGTGGTCGACCTGGACATATGGTTAAAGACTGTCATAAGAAGAAAAGTGATGAGGATAGGAATAAACCTAAAACTCATTCAGGTCATTATGCAGAAAAATCTTCAAATCAAGATCTCAGATTATTTATTGCTAGTGATGATATTGATGAACCCTCGAATTTTGACTCACGGGATCTTAGGTTGTTTGTGTCTAACGCTGCTTTATATGCTGAAACAGATGATTCTAATGCCTAGTTTGTGGATTCTGGAGCATCGATACATATGACTTGTAATAAAAATTGGTATGCTAATTTTAAAGAAACACATAATGGTGCCAACATATATCTTGGAGATGACCATGCTCATCAGATCAAGGGATATGGAGACATTCCTATGACATTGTCAATTACAGATCAGAACTTGAAGGTTAAATTCTTCAAGAATTATTGCATAGTGAAGGATCTGATGGACCACTTCCAAACTGTTGCAACAGGAGTCAAAGCAGGAGGTCTATACAAACTTGATGTTACCAGCAAAGCACATCATGCACTGACTTCTGCAACTATGCCAACATAGATTCTTTGGCATCAAAGGTATGGACACATCAATCATCCTGATTTATTGTTATTACAGAAAAATAATATGGTTGAAGGACTTCCCATGCTAAAGAATGAGAAGGTTGCTTGTGATGGATGTGGATTAGGAAAGATGCACAGAGATGAATTCCCCTCTAATTCTGATAAGAAAAAGAGAGATGTGTTAGATATTGTGCATAATGATGTTTGTGGGCCTATGCAGACTAGGTCTTTAGGAGGTGCATTTTACTTTCTGTTATTTATTGATGATTGCATGAGATACACATGGATTTACTTCCTTAGACGAAAAAGTGATGTTTTCAAGTACTTTAAGGAATTCAGAACCATGGTGGAAAAGCAGACAAGAAAATCCATCAAAATCCTCCATTCATATCAAGGGGGAGAGTATAAATAAGGGGACTTCAACAAATATTGCAAAGATAATGGAATAGTACAGCAGTTTACAGTACCTCACATTGTTGGATTACTAAGAGGGGAGGTGTATCAGTAAAGTGTAATTATAATCATTTTTCTTCAAATGTTATATCAATGTAGAATTATTATCCAATAATGAGCAGTAAGAAATAAACAATCACACACATACACAGTACACCAGTGTTTTACGTGGAAACCCAAATCGGGAGAAAACCAAAGAATGTTTTTTCTTATATGTCTTGAAGAATTACATTCATTGGAGGCACCAACTTCCTTTGATTTCCAGCTGCAACTTGAAGGAGGCTCCAACCCTTTAGTTTCTCAGGCTACAACCTGAGGGAAGCTCCAACTCCCCAATTCTCTGGCTACAACCAGAAGGAGGATGAAACCCCCAATGTTCTCCAGCTACAACCGAAAGGTGGCTACAACCACCTGTCCTTGCCTCGTCCTGCCACCCTGAAGTAGAAGTAGAATAATGGAACATACTATCATTGTGAGATATACCACTTTAAACCTGTACCAATAAATTTGAACCATGCATCAACTTGTACCTCAACCTGTAATCAACCTGTACCATAAACAAGTGCATCAACCATGCACCAACCTGTAATCAACCTATACCATAAACAAGTGCATCCAACCATGTACCAACCTGTAATCAACCTGTACCATAAACAAGTGCATCCAACCATGTACCAAGTATGTACCAATCATGTGTCAACTATTCATCAACTATGACTCATCAATATGTACCAACATCATCAACCATACACCTCATGTATGTGCACCAACTCATCAACTACTTGTCTTAACCATGTACTCAACATGTACCACAACCAAAAGCCCTCATCAATTTCATCATCCAAATCTGATTTGTATCTCTGTAATAGACCTGGTGTATATGATCACATTCCTGCAAACCTTCCTTAACTTTAAAATCAAGAGACTAGCATTTTCATCAAACTTTTCTTTAGTCTCACATGCCTAGTTTTGGATTAGTCAACAACCCTAACTTGAAGTAATCATAACTTTGAACCTGTAATGTATAAAGATCTGAAACTGATACACAATGTTCTTCAGTGTGTTTAATGCAATTCCTCCAAGTTTCACTACTTGGAACCTCTCAGAAAAGGAGTTATAGCAAAAATGGAATACCTTGCTGAATTCTGGTTTATTCTAGAGAGCGACCTTGTAGAGCGTGCCCCACACAAAATATTTGATGAAATGATCTGAAACTATTACACAGAATACTACAGACTGTACCCTAACAAAAAAATTTGGTATCACTAAATTTGGATCTGTTATGAAGAAGTTATGATGTTTTTACCCGAAACACCTGATTTTGACTAGTTTCAAGATTGGCCACAAACCCTATTTTCCACAGAGTGTAACTCCCAAAATACAATGACCCAAAAGCTTAATTTTTAACCACAGATACTTGGATATGTTTTCTCACTTGCATAGAAATTTCAGGATTTGAATCTTTATAGAAAAAACGTTATAGCGAAAATGGTGAGATGATTTGTAAATAACATACCTTAGAAAGCACCATCAAAAGAATTTATCCTTCCTTGCATTTTGGCCTTCTTTTCTTCACTTTCCTCATAATTTCGGCTTATATATCATTTGTTTACCTCAGACAACTATATATATTCAATATTCTCAAGTTTAATTCAAATGAGAGAGCCTTGCCTCTTATTTATACTCTCCAAGTAGCTTCCTTAAAAACATCTTCTAGGTCACTTGGCCCACTTTCCTTATTTTAGGGTTGGGTCCACTTCTAATTTCTCCATCAAATTTATTATTGAAATTATTTATTTTGTATTCACTTTGAATTATAATACACTCATCACTTCACTTTATTATTTACCTTTTAAAATCTCTTAAACCACTTTGATTACTTTGACCTTTTGGGGCTTCTAGATGACATATGAGGGTCCTCCAACTTCGTAAGGCCGTAACTCTCAAACCGTGAGGAGTTATGTGA
>JASDQU010437071.1:46683-65869 GCA_032191745.1 Picea mariana | reverse complement strand
CTTAAACCACTTTGATTACTTTGACCTTTTGGGGCTTCTGGATGACATATGAGGGTCCTCCAACTTCGTAAGGCCGTAACTCTCAAACCGTGAGGAGTTATGTGACATTCTACATACCACCAGAAATGGCATGATATGTACTATCCATATAGAATAGTATTATCTAAAAATATATCATAACTCATACCGTTACCCATCAAACAAACTTGGGTCCATTACCCAAACCTAGGGTCTCCAACTTTTCATGGCCATAACTCTCTAACCGTGAGGAATTATGTGACGTTCCACATACCACCGAAAATGACATGACAAGCACTATCCATCTAGGATATTTTCCCTAACAAATTCACTTTCCTTCATCTCATTATTCCACAATTAAGCATGGGTTCTCTTACTCCACAAAGCGTCTTCCCATGAGGGCTTTCACCATAAGGGGACCACTTTGGAGTTCATCCATATTTACTTCTTATCAACCATGAAAAAACAATAATGAGTCATATTTACATCAAACAATATTGGGTCCATTACCCAAAACTTTGTGCTACGGGGCTTTCTTCAAGGGTTGACATCAATGACAACCAACCTTAATCAACAATTCACACTCCACAGCAAAATGGAGTCACCGAAAGGAAAATTAGAACTCTGGTAGAGTGTGCACACAGTATGATGAAAGGTAAGAATCTCTCAAATGCATTTTGGGCTGAAGCCATAAACAGTGCAGTTTATTTAAAGAATAAAAGTCCAACAAGGTGTCTTGATAATGTTACTCCTTTCGAAGCCTTGAATGGTTCCAAACCTGCAGTTCATAATTTGAAAGTATTTGGGTGTAAGGCTTTTGCTCATATTCCAAAGGAGAATAGGAGGAAATTGGATGCTAAACCCATTAAATGTATTTTCATTGGGTATTGTTCTGAATTTAAAGCATACAAACTGTTTGATCCTACTACTCACAAAGTATTTGCAAGTAGAGATGTACTTTTCCATGAGCAGGAAGCAGGAAATCATGACGACAACAGTCATGAGGAATGGTAGAGACTTCTTGATGAAGGAGTTAAAGAAGAGCAGCAGCAGCCCACACAACAACATCCATCCCCTCAGTGACAACAACAGCAACAGCAAGAAGGAATCAGTGATATGGACAATTCAAGCAGTCACAGTTCACCTAGAGGTGAAGACAGATCTTCACAAAGTGGGGAGGAAGATAATCAGTTGAGAAGATCTTCAAGACAGATTCGGCTTCTTGATAGGTATAAAGACTATGCCCTAATGAGTAGCATTTCAAATGTCATAGAACCCATGAGTTTTGATGAAGCTAATGAACATGATGAATGGCGAAATGCAATGGAGGAAGAATATGAATGTATAATGAAAAACAATACTTGGGAATTGACTGAATTACCTAAGCATAAGAATCCCATTGGATGCAAATGGATATACAAACCCAAGTTTAAATCAGATGGTAGTATAGATAAGTATAAGGCTAGACTGGTGGCAAAGGGGTATTCACAAATAGAAGGTATTGATTATGCTGAAACATTTGCACCAGTAGCTAAATTGAATATTATCAGAATGTTAATTGCTTTAGCTACAAAGTACCATTGGAAGTTGCATCAGTTAGATGTTAAATCTACATTTTTGAATGGTGAGTTAAAGGAAGAGGTTTACCTTACTCAACCTGAAGGATCTGTTGAAAAGGGGCAAGAACACTTAGTGTGTAAGTTAAAGAAAGCATTGTATGGACTAAAACATGCACCTAGGTCATGTTATGAAAAGATAGACTCTTTATTTCTTCAACGGGGTTTCATGAGGAGCAAAAGTGATCCAAATCTGTATACCAAATTTGATGAACAGAGGTATATAGTATTGATTTCATTATATGTTGATGATTTAATGATTACAGGAAATGCAGAGAAGTTAATTGATGAAATCAAGGAGCGGTTATCAAAGGTATTTGAAATGAAAGATCTTGGTGAGTTACATTACTGCCTAGGTCTTGAAGTTTGAAGAAATGAAGGCCAAACTTTTGTTTGTTAGAGTAAGTATATCAGAGAAATACTTAAGAGATTTAAAATGGATCAGTGTAAGTATTCTAATGTTCCCATGTAGAAGAATGTGAAACTTTCTTGTGATGATGGTTCGAAGGAGGTGAATGGCACTATGTATAGACAGATGGTGGGTAGTCTGAATTATCTCACCACAACCAGACCTGATATTTCATATTATGTGAGTGTGTTAAGTTAGTTCATGACGAAACCTCATGAAAGCCATTGGAATGCAGCAAAGGCAGTACTCAGGTATCTAAAAGGTACACTTGATTATGGTATTAAATATACTGATGCATATGATGTTGATTTGACAGGTTATTCATATTTTGATTGGGTTGGAAATCTGGATGATCGAAGATCAACCATTGGATATGCGTTCAACATTGGATCTAGGGTTGTTTCATGGAGCAGTAAAAAGCAACCTACTGTATCTTTGTCTTCTACCAAAGCAGAATATAAAGCCTTGTGTGCAGCAACTTGTGAAGTTGTTTGGTTAAGAAGACTTCTTCAAGATGTTGGAGAAGGATGAAAGGAACCTACGATGATCAGATGTGATAATCAAAGTTCAATCAATATTGCGAAGAAACCAATTTTTCATGCAAGGACAAAGCATGTTGAAGCTCAGTATCATTTTGTTTGAGAAAAGTTGCAGTCAAATGAAATAACTCTTGTGTATTGTAATACTAGTGAAAATGTTGTTGATATTTTCACTAAGCCTCTTGGAAAGATTAAGTTTGAGTTGTTTAGGGAGACGTTAGGTGTAGAAGTCAATACATTCTCCATTAAGGGGGAGACTTGGAAATAATAGAGTAAGCGCCAGTTGTAAGCGCTAGTTGTAAGCACCAGTTATAAGCTTCAGTTGTGAGAGTCAGTTGTAGGCGTGTTAAGAGTCAGTTCATAGTCAAGAGTCTAGTTGTCTTTGGTTTGCATGTAACCGACTCGATAGAGTCTTTTCCTATATAAGGATGTAATCCGTCTTCATTGAATAATAGATAAGTGAGCATAGCCTCATCGTGTTGTTTGTTTCACATATTTTAACTTTTAAAAGCTTATATCTGCATCCGAGAATTCCTATAAAGTAATTCCTTATGATTCATCGAATACCCAAATCCCTATATATCAGATACATTTCTTACTATGGTTTAAAAAAAAAAAAAAAAACTGATATCCACATCCGGGCATTTCATGAAAACACTCCTTTATGATTTTCTGGATACCTGGATATATGATACTTTTTCTTAGTGTATTTTCTAATTGCATCCATATCCGGACCATATGAGAGGTGGTTCATGTCTAATCCCCTGGATTTCTGGATCTATTAGTAAAAGGGGTTATATCCGGATCTGAGCTGAGTTGAAGGGCTACATTTTTTTGTCTTGGAAATATTTGCATACCCAGATATATTTGTACTTAATGGAAAACTGAATATAATTTTCCCTCTTATCACTCATTAAATATAAAGGGACCCAGATTTTTAAAATTTGATAAGGGTAATATTAATAGGAAGACAAATGTGCTTGGAGAATATTCTTCCCAACAGTCCATAGTATAGAATACCATTTCTAGATTACCTTATGAAGTAGCACAAGAAAATTCATCAACATTGGAAGCAATTGCAGGTGATAATACATGTTCAACAAATGAGTTAATTGTTGACTTAGAAAAGAAGAAAATTCAAATTGCAAACTTGGAAGAAAAGTTGACCAACCAGAGATCAATATTAGAAGAGGAATATAATAAAAACAACCCAAATCAAGAAACAATTTGTTCTTCTATACATAGAGGTAGATGAAAAATATAAATAAGAGATTGGTAGTTTAAAGCAGAAGCACTTCAAGGAATTAGAATAAAAAGTGAAGAGTATAAAAGGAACCTGGAAGTATATTATATCATTTTTCAACAATAGATTGGTTCATTACATGAAGAATTGCAACAGCTTCAAGTTAAGGAAAAGGATGGTGAATTCTTCAAAACAAAGACCCTTTTCATAAACACTCAATTGAAAAATAATCAAGAATAATTTTTTGGTAAAGTAAGTGAGATACATCAATTTTATCAAATTTACTCAAATGCTCTGATAGGGTTGAAATTCAACTGGATGATAAACAAATTACTCAAGAATATTTCAATAAGATTACCATGTGGGAAATAAGAGAAAATCCTAATCTCATAGTGAAAATCACATTAAAAAAATTGCAAATTCAAGTGTTTCTAGATGATTGGGAAATGGATTGTTCAAATATCAATGAGTGGATAAAGAATCTAATAAATGATTTTATGATTTATGGGAATCATCTTTACATGTCATGGAAGATTATGATTTTCCACATGCAGGACTTATCAAGCAAACTCTACCTACCCTGTTTTACAAGACCACTTTAGAAAAACAATGAGATGCGAACAAAGAGAAAATTATGCAGATAAATCAATGGAACAAAGAAGTTGTCAAAGAGTTTATCACTATGCTAGTAGAATGCATGAAATCCATTTCAGATTTCTTTTTTAAATATAGAAAAAATAAATCAAAGATTGAAAAGAGAATTTGTCAATGTGAATTAAATTTAGAAAATTTAAATCCTCCTCATATTTCATATAACAGATCTTTATTGTCAATGGGAAACTAGTCATTTTAAAGGAGAGGAGAATGGAAAAGAAAAGATTCCTTTTCTTCGGGAATAAATCATGGACAAGTATCTATTTCGGGATAATGGATATGGAAGAAAATGATTGGAGAACGAAATAGAATAGGAGGATACATAAGAAAAATTCACAAGTGAATGAGTGGTTGGAATTTTTTTAACAAGGCTAGATTTCTTTTTTCATACGCAAGATTTTCTTTCTGTATATTTTCATCAAGTTCTAATTAAAGTTGAAATTAAACATTTTTTGAAGCGGATTTCTGTGATTGAATAATGTATGGTGTCTTTACATTTTTGTGAGCTATGTTTCTATTTTTCCGTCATACTTCCATGTATAATTATTTATCATGAATGATTTAATTTTTCAGTTGATGTGGTTGTTAGATAAAGGTATGCGATATTGGATTTTTCAAATAATTTTTTATATGAAAAATAACAATATGTTTAAGTGCTTAATACATTATTAAATGAATGAATTTCTTTTTTATTTAATAACAAATATTTTATCTTGTATTTAATTTATATTACATTCTCTCCTAGCTATCTAGGATATATTAATTAGATTCAATATTAATTAGTTAAGTATTTAGTATATATTAAATTAGAATATATATTAGATTTGTATTATTTTATTTAATTAGATTGATATTTGTATCATATTCAATTTATTTGGTGGCAATTGGGCCCATATATTGGTGGATATCATTACCTCAAATGAGAGTGAGCTTAATTGGGACTTGTCATTAGGTGATACTCCCTTCTTGTTGTTGGCGGAAATTTTCCGACCATCAACAATTTTTGGCACTAGAAGGGGGGTTGAATAAAAAAACCCTCTAGAGCTTCTCTTTAGAAATCATTTAATTAATAATGGCTCATTTCCTTGTTCTAGAACATCAGTTTGCCTAGGCCCACTAGAAGTATTTCTAAAAAGACAATCAATTTCTTATTGAAATTGAGCTTTAATGGAGAGGGTAGAATATTTGTTTTTTATTATGTTTCTAAATTTAATCTCATTTTCAATGCTTTAGATATATGTGATGAAAATACTTTAGATATATGTGATGAAAACAAGATCTATAGATTGTTTAGCCTTACCGTGCGAGGAAGAATTAGAAGTTGGTTTTAGGGATTACCATCCAAATATATTCATTCATGAAAACAATTCATTTAGATATTTCTAGATGCCCATAAAAATTATGATTTTGAAGAATTATGTACTAAATAGAAAAGCTTCGCTTGTTTGAAGGTAAA
Organism: Picea mariana; assembly: GCA_032191745.1. NCBI lineage: Eukaryota > Viridiplantae > Streptophyta > Pinopsida > Pinales > Pinaceae > Picea > Picea mariana. The sequence goes on along the minus strand of JASDQU010437071.1, from coordinate 59,934 downwards.
TCCATAAAATAATTTATTTCTAGATTTAGATTTTTTTTGTTTTAGATTTCCTATTAATGAAAAACCTTCAACTAAAGATTTATTACAAGGTTATTTCTATCTTTGATCATTTCCTTGTATACAAAAGAAAGACAATAATGATGAAGTTAAAGTTTCATCTTCTCATGCAACTCATATTTCAGAGGATATTTATCTATTAGAAAATTTTGATTCTAGGTCTAACTTCTATAAATTAACTAAGGATCTTGAAATCTTTTATGATATTTTTTTTCTGAAGAAAGATCAGTTGAATTAAATGTAAGGTCATTAGATTGTATGGGAGATCTAGATGGTGTAAATAAAATTAATTATTCAAACAGCATAGAGGGTTTTGATTTAATACCTTATAAAAGTTATTTATCGATGTATCTAGATTTATTTACTGTTTGTAGTTCAAATAATTATTACTCGGTCAATTCTCATATTGAGTTTCCTTTGTGCATAGATTTATATTTAGATGATAAAGAAAATATTGTAAAACAAAGTAACTATGAATTTTCAAATAATTTTTCTTAGGATTGTGACTCAATTAATAATCTTTTTATGGATATTATTGAATATTCATAGTCATATTTTTTTAACTCATTGTATGTTTTAAATTATGATCTCTTATGTGATCTGGAAGAAAAAGAAGTAATTTACGATGACCCTTTGGATATTGATGACACTAAGGAACTTCACCCTATGATGATGGTTATGTCAGGATCTTATGTCATAATACTCAATGGAAAACTTCAATGCAAAATGAGATATCATATAATGAAAAGTCTACTTTATTAGAATCCCATTTTGTTCTTTTTGAAAATGGATTTTTTTCCTATAGAAAAAACATTTACCCCCTAAACATAGCTCTATATATATAATTCATCATCTTGATGAGGTACATATTGACCTCCATTCAAGTATTCAATGCTACTCAAACCCATTCTTATGTTTTAATGGATGCTTGCTTGAAAGAGTTTCCCATGAATGATTTTTCATTTCTCTATAAAGATGATGTATTTTTTATAAATAATAACTTGAATTTACTTTTGTATATTTTTAGTTTTAGTTTTCTCCATTTTCTGTGAATCATTGTATGCATATAGGGCTACAATTTTCAAGTTGTTTAGTAGGTTATGCATTCATTTCAAATGTTTTAGTACTGATGTTATATCTTATATGTTTGTAGAATATTATGCATGCATATCATTTGATTCTACCAAGACATTTCAAGTTAGTAGTGACATTAAAAACATGCCTGAGAAGACTAGTCAAGAAAATGAAGTATTTAAAGTATTGGTTAGACTTCAAAATTTTGCTCTTCCTTTTTTGGATTAATAATTCCATTAAGTGTAATATTTCTCCACATAATTCAATTTTCCATTAGTCTTATCTATTAGATTATCTTTCTAGTCTTTTCTCTCAAATATCACATGATAATCATTTTGAACTCTATGATAGGAATGAGATCTAGTTAGAAAATTCTTACTCTTATAAGTATCCTGTAAATAAAAAAACATTTTCATTTTATACAAAATACATGCTTAAATAATTTTTTCTTTCTTTGATTTAATACTAAATCTTTTCCCGCTAATGTTTTTTATTGGAATATTGTTGCAAGTTTGGAGTTATGTGAATGGTTACAATAGCACTATGACTACACCTAACTTGTTTTTTGGTTAAGTATAGCATAGTTTAGTGCAGGGTTAGAAATTGTTTAATGTTCATTTCCAGTCTTTGTTGAATCCCTTGCAATTATTTTATTTTAAACAAGATCTGTTAGTTGAACATCTTAATCTTATTAAAAAGAAATCTTACCTTGAGAAATTGTAATTGAGTTGCATGAAAGATAATTATAAGTTAGTTGTGAGAATCAATTGAATAGTGAAGCTACATCATATTTGAAATTTGATTTTCTTTTCAGCACATCTTACAAATTTTTGATCCTGCCTTTAATGTCTTTCATGCTCTGACATGTCTCTTACTCAATATTTTGAGTAAGATTATAATGCTCCTCTAAATTTCGTGATTCCCCATTAAATTATTGTACATAGTTTCATGACCCCACATGATGCCTGATCAAATCTTGCGATCGTTCACCTCTTGAGGGCCTATGACACCATGATGGTTCTTACTTGGTTTCTTGGAACACAAAGAATACTTTGTCTAGACTAAACCTCTTCACCTAAAGCATACCCATACTACATTATATGCTACTGACAAGTCACACTCCTACCCACTCACTTATTCTTGGTCCATAGATGGTTTCTTCTCCTATTTAACGAACTCCTCCAAAATCCTCGTCTTTGTGACTTCCTCTGGTCTTCACTTCTACTTATCGATTTTCAAACATAAATCATCCAAGCCATCCATTGTCTTAGCCAGATATCCAACTATATTTTCAACATCGATAAACCTTTTTTCCACTAACACAATATTCCTTTCATTCTCTGCATTATACTATACAACTATCTCTCCACCTTGACCAATTTTGTCTCCACAAGGTTGCTTGTTTTGTCTATCTGCAACAACCATCTGCAAGGAAGACATTTGTTTACCTCCTTCCTTCCTCCTTATGGTAGGAATAAAAAATGTAGTCTTTCCTGAGAAAATGTCCAAACTATTCATGTGAGGAATTGGTGTTGCCTTGTCCTTCCTCATGAAATCTTGTCCCAACAAAATTTCAAAATTTTCCATGGGAACAGTGATAAAACTCGTCTTTCCGCACCAGTCACCAAGCTTCAACGAGATGTCCTTGGCCACACCAACGATTCTCTCCATGCTTCCATTGATTGTCTTGAAGGTTGTTTAAGTTAGTTTAGGATACAACCCAATCCTTCTCACCATGTCTTCCCTCAAGAAGTTATGAGTCACCTCATTGTCCTCCATGACCAACATTGATGTCCTCTTGAGTTCGGTCCACACATAACAAAGTTTCATTTCATCTTTCTCTTGGATCTTTTATGGATTCACCCTCCATGATAACGTTCAAGACTTGAACAACTCCAATAGATGGGTTTCCTTCCTTCTCCAAAGAATTCAACTTATGTTTCAAGGGATAATTATTTGCAAAATGATCCTTGGCACAAATCCAACATGAAATGGACTTCTTCTCTTTCGCTGCACCCATTTTCTTGGAATTATCTTCATTTCCCTTGGACATCTTAATATTTCATTTTTCATTATTCTTCCCCTTCCCTTAATTTTGCTTCTCACTTTGGGCATCCTCACTGTTCCTAGGACATGTCTTGGGTTCACCCAAAAAGGCCAACAGTCTGTTCATTGCAGTGATCACTGTTGCAAGTGTTTGCATGTTCGGTCGCTGCATATCACTTTTCACCCACGATTGCAGATCATTCATGAAGTGGAAAATTTTGTCTTCTTTTAACATGTCTTTGATCTCCAACATGAGCCATGTGAACTCCTTGATGTAGGATTAGATCTTACCAGCATGTTTGAGAGCCAACAACTGACTCCTTTCAATCCATGCTTGGTTCCCTAGCCCAAACTATGCCTTCAAGGTTGCCTTCATCTCTGCCTATTTTTCGATCTTTTCAACGATTCTCCTAGCTGATAAGTATTCCACTCAGTTCCTCCACAAAATATTAGTATTTCATTTTAAGAACATCGTTGCAACATTCACCTTAGATTCATATAAACTTATGTTCAACTGCTCCAAGTACTGCTCAATGTCCCAAATGTTTTTTCCAACAACTTAGTGTTGTGAGTCTCGTCATATGGATCGGGTTCCTTTATCTTAATCCCCATGGGCATGACAATATAGATTTTTTCATTAGCCAAAGATGGATCAACAATGTGATGGTGTCATCTTGGTCCTTCAACCTCTGTGTGACTACAGAAAGTGTGTCCTCCACTAATTTGAATCTATCCCGAATGTCATTGGTGAAGGTGTCTGTGATTAGATATGTAGTTGAATGGCATTCCTGAATGACTTCGTTAAATCCACACTTCATCCTGCCCATCTTAGTCTCCATCTAGTCGACCTTATCACCATACTATCACAATGCGCCCATCATCTGCTTGATAGTCCTCTCCAATACAATGAGTCGGTCCTTCATTTAGTTGGTCTTAGCATCTCTCTTAGTGTCAATGTCGTTAGCCATGGATGACCCTCCAAGTATATTCACTTTACTTATGAAAGGGTGGGTCTAATGCACCCAAGAGTTCATCTCAACAATTCTTCGAAATTTTGCGATAAATCCCATGGTTACTTATGTGATTGGACATGTGACAAGTTATGTAATCATTTGCCTTGCCCAAGTGCTCAATTCACCCTCATAACTCTGCATTTGGCCTACTCAAGAAGTGCGTCTAGGTTTTTCCAAAAGCATTTTTTGTTTATAACCAATGAGCTATACAGTTTTATAAATGATATTTTTTTTTTTTTACTGGGGGAATCGACAACTCGTGGTTCTCGTACTCGCGTGACACGGGGTCGATCCCCAGGCGGCTACCACTATAACCCTGGGTGCAACCACCCAGCCCGCAAGAATGGCGCACGAGTAAGTCCGGGTGAGAATCGAACATGAGACTTCATTTACAAATTTCCTTCCATTTACATGGCACTTGCCAATCCGTCTACACCCATGCGGGCTTATAAATGATATTATTATGTACCAAATAACACAAAAATAGAAAGAAGTAACTCCAAGCCTTGAGAATGAACGAATAAGAAGCCTCTTGAGGGGGCAACCTCTTTTTACAAAATAACAAATGCACAAGATGCCATGATCTCTAAAACTAGGTATCCTTGGTATATATATATATATATATATATATATATGAGAGAGAAAGGGTACAATTACAATTAAGAGGCCTAGTTATACATTAAAGGGCTTAGTTGACAAAAAAAGACAACACTAATATAACAACAAAAATGTAATGTCTCAATATCTAGGGCTTAACATGCCCCTCCCCTTCAAACAAGTGTTTTCCTTAACACTTGATTAGATGTGGTTGTTTCTACATGAAGAGTTCATCTTCCCATGTTGCATCTCTATTGGTAGGTGTTATCCACCATTTGGTGGATAACCTTTCAGAGGTAGCATCTAGAGGCACCCGAGTTGCATACATGGAGTGACCAATAGATGGGAATTACTTGGATTTGGCTTGCATGGATTCCCCCTCACATTTGGCATATCATGAGAAACATATGGAACCGTGATACTGGACGGGCTTGTAGGACATCTTCATGAGACATGCCACAAGATGGAAATTCGTTGGTCATGATAAGTGCCAATTTAATATTTGAGGCATTTATGACTAGTACAACTATCTCCTCTTGATCGTGAGACATTAGCTCATTTTTAATACTTCTTCCCTAGTCATACCTTCATGGTTGTTTTGGTTTCTTAGGACAGTTGGGGAACCCTTTGGGAAAAGGGGTATATACTGGGACTTTTTTTGGATTGGTCATCACAATGCTTATCACCTTCCACTTTCATATCCTTCTTTCATATCCCACTCCTTCAAGTTAATTGGATGTTTTGACCCAAGAAGGGATTGTTCCTCACCCTATGGGAAGAAGGGGCTAAAGGCCCAAGGGGTGGCTAGCAAAATCTTGCCATGGTTACCTACTCAGAGCCTCGCTCACAGTCCTCAACACTTGTGGATGCATCACTCGGGTGCTACATATTCTCTGGGGTGTTTTGAAGCAAGTTAAGCACGTGTTTTTCAACACGGGGGGAAGAAAAGAAAAATAAAGAAAAATAAAAAGAAAGAAATGAAAAGAGCAATAAAGGCCATCACTCATGGGAATATCATCATATCGTTACATATTCTTTGGGTTGTCTCTCATGTGATGATGTGGTAAAAGGAAATTAAGGGCTTGAAGACTCCTGGATAACCGGAACTAGTGGTTGTAGTTCACCTCCATCATAGGCACCCATGAGAGAGATACTATGGACCCTTGTATGTCAAACTTCTAACATCTTGAAGCTAACCTGTGATCACCTCTTACTCACTTCGTGACCTTGAAAATCTATTTCTTGGGAACCAACTTCTCTACCTTGGGGTAACTTAGCCTACTGGAGCCCTTGATGACCCTCCCATAGCTTGACTTTGGAAGAGGTATAGCATTTTTAATATAGAGGAGTGTGATTCACTAGTCTTAATGGTTCTTATATTACATTGGTCTTATCTTGCTATGGTTTTAGGATTTTTTTTCTTGTGGATATACATGTTTTGTCTTGTTTTGTATGCGCTTTCCATGTGTCATTACATTTTATAGCCTTTGATCCATTATACATGTGCCATATCATCATTTATTGTTGTCGAGGCATTACTAGGGTTAGCCAACCCTACATTGGATTCCACGTTTTCACTTGTCAGATGCCTGAGATTTTTCATAAGCCTCATCACCATGATTTTTAGGTGACTCACCCAACGTTTGAGGAGATTTGTGTGACTCCTTGAGGAGGTCAACCCCCTCAAGAGAGTGACGTCGCCCTTGACGTCACCCCTCTTTGGCTATTGGATGGTGTATCATTGGATTACTTTGGTGAGCATTGAGCCTTTGGAGGCATTGGGTGATGGTTTCATGCCCCTTTTCTTGATGATTGAGCCTTTGGAGGCTTCTTCCCATATCTTTGGAGGAGTAATTGTCATTGGGGTTTTTTCCACTTGCACATTTATGGGGGATGATTTGACTTGGTGATGACTTTGTCCACTTGGAGGGGGACGTTGCACCTCTTGATTACCTTGGTGATTAGTCAAACTCATGCACTAGAATTGGGAGGCTCACTACACTACTTCACATTAATTTTGAGGGGATCGATGGTTTTTAGCCCCTTGGGTGACACCTTGGGAGATGATCCCTTGATCTATGGGGGGAACTTTTAGGTCTTCCTAGGCCATTAATGACTTTGTTGGTGGGTTTACCACCTTTTATTGTATTTAGGTAGTTAGTTAAGTGGGTTATATTTAGATTCTCACTAGGAATTTATTTTTTGACCATTTGTGGTTAAGTCAATTGTTTTAAATGGTCGAAATTAGTTATAAAGTGAGTTATCTAGAATATTTTTGAATTATTTTAAATTAATTTGGTGGATAACCCAAAGTGGGTTAGTATGTGGACACAATCAAGTTGAAGGAGATCTATAAATAATCCTCATTTGATTTCATTTGTAGAATGCTCTTTTAGGTGGAATAATACTATCTCTCTCTTACCTAAGATTTTCACTACACTAGTCTAATTGAGTATTTTGGATGGTGTGATTTTGCTTGGACGCTTCATCATGGATTTTTCAATGCTTTTATGGATGATTTCTTGATGGATGGTTGATGTCTTGTGCTATTGGTAATATCTTCATCAAGTTTTATGGTGATAAATTTTAGTTTTGATTTGTTCATTGAAGCATTTGAAACCCTCATTTAAAAAAAAAATGTCATTGTGCTTAAAATATATTTGTTCTAAGGATAGCTCATAAACTACAACCTTAGAAATTTAATTTATTGATGAAGGTTTGTTGCAAGGACTATGAGACCAACAACCTTGTTGCAGATTTTTGTCAATCCATTTTGACATTTTGGGCTAGATGTTTTGCTTGATTAACCCCTCTTGTATGATAGGTAACTCTACAACTTACAAGGGAAAGATAAATCTTGGTCTTCCAGCCTTTCTCCAAGCATTGGTTTGCATTGGAGATTGTATAAATAGTTCATTGGGACTCGTGATTTTCCACTAAAGTCGAAGTTTGATTTGATAGCTCAACTTGCCCTTCTAGGGAGAACCTATTACCCACTCGGGAGAAAATTTTGAGGGCTCAAACCCCCTCAACTGTCAAACCCTTATCTGCTGCAAAATTTCTTAGTATTTTCTAACCCTAGGTTGCTAGATTTTGCTCATTTCTTAGCCAAACTTAACAAGTAGGTAGTCTAAATTGTGTGGCTTGAATAGGAATTTAATTTTAGTGGATTAGATTTCTGATCTAGTGGTTAGATAATATGTTGTACCTCAATGAATGCTACAGCCATAGGGCTGTAATTTTATGCAGAAAATTAGTTTAGGACAACTTGCTTAGGTTCCTAGATTAGTATGCTAACTTAGCTAGTTTGCTTCCTAGTTGATTGTTAATTGTTTTGTTTTTTTAAGGCTAGTTAGATAGTTTTTAACTAGTTTTCTTCACTGATTTATCTGCTGCATTAGTTATATCAGATCTGGTACATGTTTGAAAAGTTCTTAGGAATCATTGAATGGTGTACCCTTTTCATTGGGAAATTGTTGGAAATTATTTGTTAAGTATTCTAAGTGAATTTTTGGGTTTTATTTGATGATTACCTTGCTGATATGAAGAGTTAATTTATGTTGTTGCAAATCATATCAGATCTGGTTAGGGCATAATAACTGTTAAGAAATCACTGAATAATCACCCTTAGAAATTCTAGCAATATTGAAAGAATTGCCAAAGTATCTTTACATTGTTATCCTTTGATCTAATTTGGCTGATTTCGAAGTGTTTGCTGATGATAAAGAGCTTATGGATCTTGCATTTCTACTGCTATTATAAGTGTTTTCAGATCTGATCTTACTGCTTATATTGAAAAAGACAGGTGTTAGAACATCTCATCTATCTTATGTAATTGGAATTGGATAATTAAATGATATTGTTGTTCCACTAAATATAAATTGTGACTAATCACCCTTAATTGCATAAGACAAATACTTCATCAAACACTTGTTACTTTTTACTTTAGGCAGGACTTATACTTGGGCATTGGACTTAGTGCATAGTTGGTTTAGGTTGAATTGTCCTTGCGGGTACTTAGGCTTTCATCCTCCTCTGTCACATTACCCTTTTTTCTTCATCTTTTCCATATCCATCCTAGCCTATCAAGTCTTGTATCGCGATCCCTTAGGGCCTTTGACCATCCACGGTATTTTCCCCAGGGGTCACCCAGGATTCTTCCTGAGGTGATAGTGGGTCATGTCCCGGTTTGTTGTCCATTGGTTGGGATCGTGAAGGAATCTACATGATCTACAATCCATGTGATAATAATAGGTTCTTCCACTTGATGAGGTATTTAGGAATTACTCGATTCCATAGTTACTTTATCAGTGTTTCAAGGATTGTTTAAAGTTCTAGTATGATTTTGTCTTCTTCATCAATCTCAAGAAAAATAGTTTGAACTAGAATCATGTCACTAAGTTAACTTCTTTAAACAAGAAACATGGAAGACTAGATGAACATGTGAAGATGGAGGTAACTCCTTTTTGTAATACATATTGTCAATCCTCTATAACACCTTATAGGGACCATAGTACTTGGGTGCTAATTTATTGTCCTATTTTTGTTGCTTGAGGGACATCTATTTATATGGTCACAACCTTGAAAATACCCAATCACCCACTTCAAAGTTCATTTCATTGCAATGTTGATCAACTTTTTGTTTCATCATGTTTTGTGCTATAACCAAGTTATTCTTTAATAGTCAGAGAACCTCTTGTTGGTGTTCTATGCATTAGATACATCGCCCTTGAGAGGGAAAACTAAGGTTCAAGAAATGGAGTATCACCCACAAAGTGTCAAAAATGGGGAAATTTTGGATGAAGTGTTCTACCACCATTCTTCTAAGGGTAACCACTTGGCCCATTATGTCTATCTATTATATTCAAAGCAACATAGATAACCTTCTAGACACTTATTCACAATATGAATTTGTTTATTAGATTGAATATGGTAAGATGAGATATGAGCCAATTGAGTACCCAAAAAAGAAAATAGGTCAACCCAAAAGTTACTCGTGAAAATTGGATCTTTGTCACTTACAATAATCTTGGGGTTTCCATGTAACTTCCAAAATACTTCCATGGATGCTAAAGTTACTATACTTTCTTTAAACTGATGAGAAAGAGAACAAATGTGGGAATACTTTATGAGTTAATCCACCACCAGCATGATGACATTCTTTCCTTTAGAGTTTGGTAGACCTATAATAATATCCATTGAGACATCTTCCTAGCATTAACTTGGTATGGGCAATGGTTCTCGAATACCTACCTGGTCTTAATTGTCTATCATGTGTCCCGTTGGCTAACCAAACATACCACCACAAACTTTAGAACATTGGTTATAAGAAATTCCCACGAAATATCCTTCTTGATCCCATAGTAAGTTTTTAGAAATCCCGAGTGCCCCCCTATAGGAGAGGTGTGTAGTTCCAAAAAGACCTTCTATTTGATTTGGAGATTCTTACATAAGTATAGGTGATCCTTATATTAGACTGAATCATCAGTCCACACCATTTTAGCTAGTGCACTAAATTTCTATTGTAGTTGATGAATGAGCTTTAATTCCTTCTAGTCTTTCTACGATTCTATCATTTCTTCTTCTACCCATTCAACTTATAGAATGGAAATAGCACAAATTAAGGCCTTGATGTTTTCTTATTTCCTTAGAAATGCATCTACCACCACATTTCATTTCCCTTTTTGGTTGATAATTTCAAAATCATAAACTAACATCTTTGTAACCCCATTTCATTACTCTTCTAAAGACGCTCATTGTTCTAAGAAGTGTTTTAGACCATCATGATCTATTTTTACCTTAAAGTGTCTTTCTATTAGGTAATGGAACTATGTACAACATTTTCTTCTCATAAATAGATTTGATTGAGTATGTTTCATCCTTAAAGTCGAGGGTTTTCAAAGGAAAGTGGTCTTCCTTCTTGCATTAAAATTGCACCAATTCCCTGTCCCGAGTCATCACACTTCACAATAAATGATTTTGTGAAGTCATGTTCATGAAAAAATACCCCTAATCATTCACTTCTTACTCTTCTTTTCATTCAATCTTGCAAAATCGAAGCATCCCCATTGATTGACCATTCCCCATGACATAATTTTTTGGGCAATGGTTCTAGATCCTCGATTACATTGCTCAAGTAACTAGGTGGACTCTCTACATGGGATTAGAATATCACACATATCCTTGACCATATTTTTCTTTTTGAATCTCTTCAAAAGTTTACACATATTCTAGAAAGTACTCTCTTGTCATGGATGATTTTTTTCGAAACATCGCAAACCATTGATACTTGCAATAAAATGCAATAGGAAAAATAAAGAGAGCAAGGGAGGCTCACTAGATGGTAATATCGATGCTTTAATATCTAACACTATCATATGGGATAAAGTTGGATTTTGGAACTAAGCAACAACTTCTATGATCTGTATAATATTTCAAACACTAATGAAAAGCAAAAAGATCATGCAAAGTGATAATCATCATATGAAAGAAGTCAATGTTAGATGCATGGATGATTGTATTCCAAAGAGGTATACATTGAAGCCAAACAAATTATATTAATGGAAAACCCCTAAATGGAAATTATGAGATTCCACACACTACCCCCAAATCCCTTGAGGCTTGAGTTAATGTCATGTGTGGCACACTACTCAAGGGTGAGATAAATAGAAATAAGATCACCCCTAACTCCAACAATTTTTTTGACAAGAATCTGATTTATATCCGACTGTAAAAATCTAAATGATGGAAATCTATAATCTTGACAATTGTAAATTGCAATCTTAGGGTAATACGACATATTTGAATCAGCCCAAATAGTTGGAATAATGATTTGAACAATGCAAATTATGATTATAACAATTATTGGTTTGTTGGATTTTAATGGATTTAGAATATGGAGTGATATAAGTGCCTCATAACCAACACCAACGATTCATCTAGATACATGCATGCACTTCTATTTGTTTGTACATTATGGATTGTGATTGCTTGCATCATTGTTGCACCTACTCAATTAGCAATCAATGAATCCTTAGTTATGGGCTCAAAGTCATAAAGAAATCTTTCACATAATAATCAAGGGTCAAGGCAACATTTTCAAAAATGGCAAAAGCACAAAAATGGCTAAGTATAAATCGTCATGAAAGTTTTATAGCTTCATAGTTGGGTGTGGGATAAAGATAACTCAAGTTGTTCCCCTTTCCTACTAAAATTTCAATTCAAATTTGAAAAAATATCCACTAAAAATATATAAAATCCATTATAATTAAAATTATATAATTTCTACACTTTGTTCCTCCTTAAATCAAAACAAAACCTTAAAAAAAGAAAATGAATGAATCCATCAAAACATTATTTCTCTATTAAATTTCCAAAGGAAAACCACCTTGGTCTTAATTCTTTTATGGTGAGCATCCCTAACCACGTGTCAAGATGCTACTAGCTATTAGTGTGCATGCCAAATAGTGTTTTTTGGTTAGCTTGTTTGATTAAGTGGAATTTTAATTCATACCAATCTTATGGTACCATGCTTAAGAAGGTCAATTCTTCATCGTAATCATGTTTTCCAATAACTTTTTTTTCTTTGCTTTAGAAGTGAAAATTATCTAAGAGACACACTACTAATCATTGATAGTGTATCATATTCCCTTGTCCTCTAGATACCACACTATTCACCATTCAAAAATAGGATGGAAAAAACACATTACTTATTAGTAATAATATGATTAGTAAATATCAGTCACCCTATTCTAAATACTCCTTTTAAATTTCAACTTTTGAGAGCAAAGATACTCTGAAGAAATCTACCAGAACCAGTGTAATCATGATATATTTTAATTGAGATCTCAAGTTCTATGTGTTAATTTGTCAGTGTATGCCTTGGACTTAATTTAGTATATTGTCACTTGGAGATTTTTCTAAATGCATTTATTGGAAAGACCGTGCGCAGTTAATTACAACCAAGTTCAGAAACTCATTTTAAAAGAATATTTCCTGAGTATTTGTCTTCACAAAAATAGACGATCACGATTTGGCACAGTAAAAATACAACGTAAAGATCTACAACAAGTCAATATTGTTGTAGGATTTCGTGCGCAAAGTGACCTGGGACATGCCAACATTGGAAGCTGAGGTTTTCATAGAACTGTGTGCGACAAGCCTCATCAGTATTGTTCATCGATGCTTCCACGCAGAGGTATATCCACGTAGTTGTTGGGATATTTAGACACTTAGGAGTTAGTAAGATCTACTTGGTCTATTGTGTCGTTAGGTAAAAGTTTGTTTTCTAGTGTGTTTCTTTAGTATGCATTAGTATGCATTTGTAGTTAGGAAATCCGACGGTCACGATATGTTCCCGACATAGAGTGATCTGACGGTTCATACTCTCCTCGATCTTAACGACCATTGATCTGTGGCTTAACACCCGATTGGTCCATGATCTCTATTTAAAGAGCATGGAGGG
>JASDQU010437071.1:13946-40330 GCA_032191745.1 Picea mariana | reverse complement strand
TTTGTCGAATGCAATAAACCCAAGTTTTTCTAGTTGCATCATCAATAAAAGTAACATAATAAAGAGAGCCACCAAGAGATGATACCTGATCTGGTCCCCATACCTCTGTATGCACAAGCTCTAACCTTTCACTCTTCTTTTCTTTTCCGACTCTGAGAAATCCGACTTTCTTCTGCTTTCCATAAACACAATGCTCACATAAATCCAAATCAATTTGTTTAAGATCTGGCAACAAATTTCATTTGTGAAGTATCTGCATCCCCTTCTCACTCATGTGTCCAGGCCTATGATGCCACAGTGCTGTATCCACTCATGTAGAAGCTAAATAGATAGAAGAGTTAGTATTACTAGTACATAAATACAATGTACCTGCCTTCTATCCTTTTGCTATCACCAATGATCCTTTGGTGACCTTCCACACCTTATCTGTAAATATGGATATACAATCTTCACTTGGCCACTGCCCTGTTGAAATTAGATTTTTCCTTAGATATGGAACATTTCTTACCTCTTTCATCAACCATTAGTTTCCATTTCTTTTCTTTATTTTTACCTTTTCTCATTCCAACAATTTTGCATGGTGCATCATCACCCAAATAAACCTGTCCAAAATTACCTCGAATATAAACTAGAAAATGTTTCCTATGGGGTGTGGCGTGAAATGAATCCCTTGAATATACTACCCAAGACTCATAAATATTATCTACAGAAAGAATCAAAGCATCTTGTAACACACCACCTGCTACATTTGCTTCCTGATTCTTCTCCCGCTATCCATCTCTTTGTTTCTTTGGAGATCTGCAGTATTTCTTCAGATGTCCTTTCTTCCCACAATTCCAACACTCTATCTTTCCAAATATGGATTTGGATCTTCCCTTCCTGGAATTACCATGGTTCCCTGAGCCCTTTCCTCTATCCTTTTGTCTTCCCCTATTCTCCATGTTCAACGCATTACCTGATGTCTCACTTGTGCTTTTCCGTCGCATTTCCTCACTAAGGATAACACCAACAACATCATCAAATTTCAAATTATTTGAACCAGAGACAGAGTTACAACCATGACCAAGCCGTTCCAAATTTCTGGCAATGAGCACAAGATTAGAAGAGCCATGACCACATCATCAAAGTCCACTTTTACATAACTTATTTGATTAGTAACCATATTGAAATCATTTAAATGATCTGCAACAGAACCACCTTCTAACATCTTCATTTAAATAATCTCTTCATTATAAATACCTTATTGGACACCAAGGTTTTTTCATACAGTTTAGCCAATGCATCCATAAACTCCTTTGTTGTCTTTTCTTTTGAAATATTGAAAGCCACCGACGCTGCCAGGCTCAACCGTATCGTTCCTAGTGCCTTTCTGTCAAGAAATTCCCATTCTTCATCCTTCATGGTCGTCAGCTTCTTTTCCATTCCACCCAATGGTAGGAATAGATCCTTCTGATATAAATAATCTTCCATCTGCATTTTCCATAACTGGTAGTTTTGGTCATTAAATTTCTTGACCCTAAACTTTCCATCTTACACCATTGCTCCCACTCGAACCAGGAACCCTCTTTTCCTACAAGTTACCTTTTTCTCCTATACCACTTGTTATAAAAACAGGTTCGCGGAGCAATAAAATAAAAAAAATGTGGAAATAAAACACAGAAGATACACAATACAATAGAGACGCAAATATATATGGTTCACCCAGTTTGGGATACGTCTACTAGAGAAATTACCAAGACCTTCCTTTATTATTATCCAGCAAATGAAGGGATACAACCTACAAAACACCCACTATAACTTCCTCTTCTTTCTCTCACAGTCTCCTCAATCAGAATACAATATTCACAACGATACATAGCCACAATACATTTCCCTCATAAAAGAGGGTTTCCTTCTAGGGAAAAAAACCCCAACATAACTTCTACCATCATATCTACGACCTTATAATGAATGGTCCATATTTAAAATGAAATTACAATATACATTTACAAGGAAAATTTTCCTTCGGGGGCTCGCTTTCCCCCGGACCTCGCAGAGGGGGTAACCCCCCTCTGCACTTCCCTACATGGAGGAGTGTACATTCTTCCGGGGTGTAAAGTCTTCATGGGGTATAAACACAGCTGAAAACAAAGACCTATGAATTAGGAAGATAATCATGCTCCACAACCAACACATAGACTCATCATCACAATGTGACGATAATTGCCCCGTCGTCCTAATGTGTCAAATGTAGCCATAATGTTGCATTCAAACAAACATGGTATCATCACATTCTGACAAGCATAGCAATGTCGCAATGTGATGAACATACCATTTGGTCGAATGTGATGAAAATTTCCCCGTAATCACAATGTGATGGACATATCCATATTGTTTCAATGTTATGAACTTATCCTCGTCATCGTAATGTGATGAACAATGCATTGTCATCGCAATTTCATGCAAATATCCCGTTGTCATAACATGAGAAACATTTCAAAATGTTGCAATGTGTCAAACATTACCCATTGTCACAATGTGATGTACGCAACCCAATGTCTCATTGCGACAAAGATAGCCCAATATTGCAAAGAGAGGACCATTTCGCAATGTCACAATGTAACGAACATAACCCACTGCCAAAATGTGACAAACCTATTCTAACACGATAATGCATTTATGATGTGTTTTATTTCATTTTTTTATATGTTGCATTTAATTCATTATATGTATATATATAAAAGATGCATTTATATTTATGTTGAACTTTTAAATACGTCTCATACAACATAAATTATATGTATTTAATTCATTATATATGTGTTTATTTCCCGACGTCGCAGTGTGACAAACATAACCCACTGTTGGACTATGGAAAACCTATTCCAATTCCATAATGTGACAAACAAAATCCCTTCTTCATAATTTGATGACCATAACCTTATGATGTCATGGGACGAACAAAAGTTGATGTCACAATGTGACGAAGAAAATTTGATGTCACAATGCGATGAACAAAACATGATCATCATTGCGATACGATAGTGCCATAGTAAAATATGGTTAAACATATTCAACATGGCCAATCATAATCATATCCACATGGTCAACGAAGGTCATCCATGAGCATGGTCAACCATAATAAACCACAGTAAACAATGGTCATGGTCAACCACACTAAACCACGGTGAAGGAAAACCACAATTAACCATAGTCAACCTTTCCTTTCCAAAGTCAACTAAGATCTACCAAAGTTAACCATTGTCACGGTCAACCATAGTCAACCATGGTCATTGTCAATTAATGTATTACTATATTAATACTTTAATAATGTATTACTAATTTTATAATGTATTTATTAATGTATTAATACTTTAATAATGTATTTATTAATGTATTATTACATTACAAATGTATTACCAGGTCAATGTATTACTACCTTTTTAATGTATTATTAATATATTACTTTATCATTGCATTAATATTTTTTTAATGTTTTAATGTATTCATACTTTAGTAATGTATTGATTAAAAATGTATTTATGTATAAATTAATTAAATTAATACATTATAGTACACATTAATGTATTAATGTCTTTCATAGTCATGAGAATAAGAAACCATGATCTCATGGTCAACCAGAATTAACCATGGTCATTTTGAATAAATGTATTAACGTATTAACATTTTAATAATGCATTACTACTTTAATGATGTATTATTAATGTATTACTTTATTAGTGTATTAATAATTTAGCATTGTATTAATTAATAATGTATTAATGCATTAGTTAATAACTACATTACATTATTATTGTATTAATACTTTAATTTATACAATTTGAGTGGACTTAAAGGTTGAGAACAAGTGTTTCCTCCTTCGAGGTCATAGGTTCAAATACAGAGGGGGGTAGGGCATGTATATCTCTATAGAATTTAGTAGTCAAATCCCTACATGAAGGGGGTCCCTTTTCCCACAAACAAGGGGGTCTCATACACCAATTTGGTTGCATGGAAGGGGTCCCTTGTTTCGAACCTTAAAAATAGATTATTATTATTATTATTATTATTACTTTAATAATTACAATAATTATTATAATTATCATTCAATTGTGGACCATCTTGTTACCTTTAGGATCATTGCAGAGGAGTTTCGCAATAATAAAACCAATTTTTTTTGTTGTTTTGTTGACTTTATAAAATCTTTTGACATGGTTCCTAGGAAAAACCTTTGGAATAGGTTGGAAGAGATAAAAGTGCCTCTCGAGTTGAAGGCTGCTGCAATAAGGATGTATGAGAACGTTATTGCTAAGTTTAAAAACACTAAGGGCTGGTCAAAAGAGATTAACTACAATATCAGAGTCAAACAAGGTTGTCCCTTGTCCCCTACCCTTTTTGGCATTTACATTGACAAGTTAGAAGATTGCTTGGAAAAAACAGGTTGTGGTGGCCCTACTCTCACTGGTATAGTCATCAATCTTCTTCTTTATGCCGATGATATTGTTCTTACAACAAGGAGTCCCCATCATCTTGAAAACCAACTAAGAATCCTCAAGGATTTTTGCTCCAATATGGGTATGATTGTTAATACTAATAAGACTAAGGTCATGATTATTAAATCCAATAAGATCCCTTATGATACCTTCGTATATGACAACAACAACTTGGAGGAAGTGACTTCATACAAATATCCTGGAATTGATATTCACCACAAGCTCAATTGGAATTATAGCATTGAGAAAATGATTATTGGGGGACAAAAAACTTATTATGGGCTTGGAAACAATTGTAAATCAACCGATCGTTGGAGTTGGGATAAGAAGAAACTCCTCTTTGAGACTCTTTTTACACATGTTATTCTTTATGGATGTGAAGTCTGGGGATGTAGTATCTCTCATGAATCCTGGAGAAAGATAGAGAAAATACAAAAGAATTTTATAACCTATAATCTCAAAATTAAAGGAAATACGCCCTATCCCATCCTCCTCTTAGAAACAAGCCTCTCCTCATTGAGAGCATGGCTATGACTAAATACCTAATGTATAAGAAAAATTTAAACAACATGGAAGACAAGAGGCTTCCTAAAATTGCTTCAAAATCGAGTCATAACCACCATCGACTCAAGCGAGGATGACATAAAGATGCCCAGTCTTGGCTAAACTATTGGGTAATTAGGGAAAACACCATTTTGTAGAATAAAGATACTATTAAAAAAGACGTCAAATCAAAATTTAAGGAGAAAATGTGGTGTGATAAAGAGTTAGAAGAAAAAAATAAAATTAAGGTATTATAAGGATGTAATCAACCCTAATCTAGAAGATCAAAATTATCTATCTGTTTTTCCAAGTGTAAAGAAAAAAATAAGCATTGCTAAGATAAGAACAAATTCTCACGAGATCCATAGTGAAATTGGGCATTGGTCATTTCCTAAAACGCCATGGGATGAAAGAGTGTGTCACCTTTGTGACACTAAGAAGGTTGAAGATGAAAAGCACTTTCTCTTAGATTGTCCATCCTATACCCATATTAGCTCTCATTTTCAAAAAATTTGTCACACTACCAACCTTCCTAACCTCCTAACTCAACAAAAGTATGGTGATCCCGGAAAGCTTCTCTTATTGCTTTTCGAGCACAAAAACAAAATTCTAAAGAATTGTAAGTAATTACTTACCCTCTTAAGGTCCATAGACCAATTCGTTCTTAGTGGACATTAATCATCATCATCATCATTATTAATGTATTACTTTATTAGTATATTAATACTTCTATAATGTATTTATTGATGCATTTTATGTATTTATTGATGTATTTAATATATTATTAATGTATTATTTTATTAGTCTATTAACAAATTAGTAATGTATTAATTAATAATATATTAATGTATAAATTAATTAACACATCACATTATTCATTTATAAATTAGTTTATATGTTACTTTATACACTAATGTAAATTAATACTTCAATCTATATATTACATTAATCAATTAATATATTAATACATTATTAATGTATTAATACTTTAACTTATATAGTAATACTATTTTATTAATGTATTACTTCATCTGTGTATTAATAATTTATTAATTTATTAATGTATTTATTGAAATATTTAATATATTAATTATTTTTATCAACTGCATAAATTTACCTATATCAACCACTTTTATATAATGATTGTTGCTAATTTTATATCATCTTACACTATCTTTAAATATATATTATATTAATATTTAAATATATAATATATTAATATTTAAAAAATAATTTAAATTTATATTTTGAATAACAATTTTATTTTAAACTCGACATCCAAGAACATTGTAATTGTAATATTCCTATTCTAAAAAAACATTGAATAATTCTATTTTAAAGAGTGGTATTATAATTCTGGTGGAATGTTCCTTTCTGTTGACTGATTGATGACCTAATTCTCCTCCATGTTCCTTTCTATTTTGAGTGGTTGGACAAAAGCATATTATTTTTAATTAAGATGCATGTTTGTGTATTTTCTTAGGTCTAGTAAATTAGGAAATATATTCAATCCATTTTCATGCAAACAAAATTATATACAATCTATATTATTATCCCTCGTCCCTCGATTTAGAGTTCTCTGCATGTGTATTAGTTAGTGGTCGACCAAAAATATGTCTACCATTTGTTTATTTGAAACGAGATTAGAAGAAAGAAATATTAAGGGATATCAACATTTCTTATTAAAATATTTTGACTATTTAAATATTATTAGAAGAAAACAATGGCCCAAGTGACGGAGGACGGAGTAGAGTAGGTGGGCATTTAAATTGTTCCATTTTCATTTTTAGTTTGGCAAATTAAAGTTTTATTTATTCATATTCTGGATATTCATTTATGGTGTGGTAAATTAAAGTTTTGTTTATATGTAATATGAGTTTTATATATATGAAGTGATTGGTATAGTCTTGATTAGTAGTAGGTTAAGATACCGGATTTTGATTATGGTTTTCATTTTCGAAAAATCGGATGTATGAAAACTATTATATTTTTATGAATATAAAAGGATTTTTTTCTGTGAAGAAAAAGTTACGGCTAAGCACTATGAAATAATAAAAAATAAACGCACGTGGAAGATGTTGAATAATCCGTGTAGCAAGACGGATTTGAGCGGATCAATGTAAATAGATTAAAATTAACCCTTTTGGCCATATTATTTCAACTTGCTTCTATGCTCGTCACGATTAGCTCTATGGGATAATAAAAAATGAACGTACATGGCAGAGGTTGAATAATCCGTCTTTGCCCGTACCAAGAAGGATTTTAGCATATCAATGTAAATAGATTAAAATTAAACATTTTGGACATATTATTTCACTCGGCACGATTAGCTGGATAATAAAAAAATGTTAGCAAGTGGCAAGAGGTTGCTAACATTTTTGTCTCATTAAATTTGTAGTATTATATCTGCAGTTATTTGTCTTATTATATCTGTAGTTTGGTGGTATATAGCATTCAATATGTTATTGATGGTTTATTATTTGGGGTTTGATCAAAATAATTTTGAGCATTTTCAAAAGTATAACATTACAATTTGATTTTTTTAATTTTTTATAATTATTTTAAAACATTTTTCTAAATTGTGATTCATTGTTCAAATACACCTTTTATTGCCGGCGGTAGAAGAATCTTCAACGTCCTTTAATGAGTTGATCCTTGCCTGCCATATTCCATTTCGAACTAAACCCCAATTAATAATAGGGATCTTTGGCTTTTGTCAGTCATACATTTTTAACAATCATGGAAATGGGAGAATCACGTGGGTGCGTGAATGAAGGTTAGGTGCCTTCTGCACATTAATTCCACATTAATCACTCATTTACTCTACTATATTAAGTTTTACCATTCCTAATACTTTGGATGCATGTCAAAAACAACTACAACTATTATTTTATTATCTCTGCATAGCGACAAGTATATGCTCCCATGAAGCCTTGTTAAATTTATGCTTTTAGAATTAACCATTATTTTATTATCCCTGCATAGCTACAGGTATATGCTGCCATGAAGCCTTGTTAAATTTATGCTTTTAGAATTAATCATTTTGGATGTATTATTCTCAAGTTGCCGCGACACTATGAGATAATAAAAAAATGAACCCACGTGGCAGAGGTTGAATAATTTGTCTCAGCGGATTTTGGCAGATCAATGTAAAGATGGATTTTGGAAGATCAATGTAAATAGATTAAGATTAACCATTTTGTATATATTATTTCAACTTGCTCTGCATAATTAGCTCTATGGGATAATTTTGAGCACCAAACCCGATGTACCCGTACAGGGAAATGGAAAGGCCATCCAAGCAAGTTGTATGGGGTGAGGAAGAATTTATTGTAACAACATCTTTTATCCATAAATATTCTCTAACAAGGTAGAAAAAACTTGGTTAATGGATAATGACTTAAAAGGAAAGTATTCCCTCATATCAAACTAATGGTCTATATGGATTATCTTCCATTGGAAACAAGAGAAGTTGCGTTAGCTTGGAAACCCATGTTCGAAGCCCTGGAGAATTCTACTCCCACCACTCTGTTAGACCTTACAATATTTTACAATGCAAGGAAGTGGTGAAGTGAACCAAATTTCTAATCAGTGACGTGCATGAAAACACTCTTTGGCTAGACAAGGAATATCTCATTCATGTGCAAGACATTTGTTCTTTAATAGTTTTTTCGATGGAAGGATGGGATATAATAGACCCATTTCAAGGTGTTGGGAAGCATGGTTGGCCCAAAGGTGAACTGAGTTTGTATTAGCAATATGGGATGTGTCGAGGAGGACAAGAAGAAAATAAAAATAAGATAAACAATGACCAAGTACACTTTGTGTGCCAGTTAATTAGCTCCAAGATTATGTGTGAGTATTCCAAGGGTGAATGCACCTTGGATACTATCTCAGTGGAAAAATTTAGCATTCAGGGCATTAAGTTGAATTGATGCAAGTATGTGATGAACAAGTTGTTGCAGGCCCATGAAGATGGGCATGTCATTGCCTCCTACTTTATATTTGGGTACCTACTTCTCACCTTCACCATGTGGAAATGGATGCCGTCGGAGGGTTGTGAATCACATGCAATGTCAGGAATAACTATTATAGCACTACAATGAAAGTCTTGGGGGATCCACAAGGACTCCTAGAACATTGCATTCAATGATGTTGCATTTGCAAAATGGCATGACTAGATGATCAATGCCACTACTTAAATCATGCGGATTTCCCAAGAACTTGTTAATGCCCACTCGTGAAAATTGTTGTTTGTATGTCATGGGACAATACTTGTCGGGTGTATCTGAGGGTGGTTGACCCTAAGAAGCTCACAATTTCTACACTCCCTTTTTATTTGATAGAGGACACTTTGGATAAGGAATTGTGTTCATTGATAGGAGTCAGAAAGTCACATATGACCATATGTGTTATCAACCAAAAGTTGTTCACCTACACCAAATTAACCAGGTTTACATAATTACTCTATATAGAGTATGAGTTCTACTCATTTTATCTATTTCACATCATTTTACATTGTGGTGATCTAAAAAAACACATATAAAACCCATTTTTGACCATTACCTCCTGGAATTGGAATTGTCCAAAAAAGAAAAATAAATAAATAAAATAAAGTGGTTATGCAAAAACCCTAAAAGAAATTGTTAAATTTGATACATTGAAATAATACTTTTTAATTATGACCATGTTAAGGGGTTAACCACTATTTTTATTATAAATACCAAGAGGCCTGATCCGAAATGGATCCGAACCAAGAGTGGGTAAGACTCAGAACCTACAAGACAACATTACAAATAATCAAGGTCATGTAAGCTATATAAAACAATGCACGTGTAAAGTTGAATAAGACAAATGAGGATGTAAGAGGAACATTTAAAATAATTAATTAAATGATGAAGACGAATAGGAGAGAAGGCTAAGGAACCGGAAGCGAAGAGACATGGTTGTTGGCCTTCCTTTACCTTCTACCTTTCCCTATTTCTTTACTCTCGCTCATACTCAAAGGGATTTTTTGGGTTGAGGAAAGAATTGTTAAAAGTCACAGATTGACAATATTGAGCACCATTCGACTAGTTTCCCCAATTAAGTTCCATGATAAAAATCATGCCTTAATATGTTATTTTTTCCTCTGTGTATTGTGGTTAGTCTCACCATTGTGTTTTATCATAGCTTGATGGTTATCCTTTAATGACAACTCTATATGTTATTTGAGTGGATATGTGAATTTACTTTATGCTATATTGTATTTTTCTGCCTATGGGTTTGAAGTAGAGCCGAAAAACTATTTAATGGCAGCCTTTGTTGTCTAACATTGAGAATCCTTAACCAACTACCATTGTTACTGTTTAAACCAAGAGTTTCTAAATTCATTTTCAGAGCCATTGGGGGAATTTCTCTCACCCCTGGTCGAATTTTTTTTATTGTTGGGGAGAATTACTTACTACTGAGCATTCCGTTTCATAGATGGGAAAATTTTTAATTGCTAAGTAGAATTTCAATTTGTCGGGACGAATTTCCATTTTCCGGGCGAATTTGAACATTGTTGGTCGAATTTACATTGTCTGGGTTGTTTCTAGATGTGCATGGCTTGTTTTTAAATGTGCTTGGGTGTATTAGATGTTGTTGGGCATTTCTAAATGTGCATGGGCGTGAATTTGATGTTGTTGGGATGAATTTTTATGGCTTAGGAGAATTCATCATTTCCTTAGGTGAATTGATCCTCTTTGGGTCATTTCGTCTCACCCACACGACCATACGGGAAATACATAAACTGTGGACATGTCCTCTTTCTCTGCACAGTGGCTGGCAATAAATACAAAAATATTTTGCATATGAACATGATAAGATAGAAGAAAAAAATATTATTTTTGAATCTAAACAGTTTGGCATTCATACAAGAGAAGGGAATTGACCATAACTGAGAATTGGCAGAGATACACACAAAGAATGTCCGTACGTTAAGAATCGTGAGTTTGCTTCTTGAACACTGATGTTATAGATGACTGAATTCATAACACAAAAGTGTTTCACCTTCCATGCCTTGTTTCTCAACTTGGAAATTATTTGATCTGGTGTATTGTTACCATTGGGCATTAATACATACAATGAATCTGGTGGCATTGACCAAGTTGTAGGTTGTTGTTGGTGGAAATTACCCACATAGGCTAGTTGTAGCCATTCATGTGTAGAATATTTTCTGGAATCTCAAAGCCAAGAAACTGAACCACTAGAAACAGAGTTGAAAATTATTAGAACCATATTGATGAGTGGGTGGCTCCATTGTTGAGAGTTGGCATTGTTTTTCCATAGCACTCAAACTAGTGAAGCTATAACTAAGAAGGCTTGATTGACATACAAGACAATAGGATTTCAGAGTTAGATATTTGGCATTAGTTGGCTCGTTGAGATCATTTTCATATGGTTTATTGTGTGTAGATCACGTGGATAAAGAAGCGAGATAATCCTTCTTACACAAAGGGCTTCACTGAGAATAGAGGCTAGTAGCCTTACCGAAAGCAAAGTCTAGTGTTGAAGATAGATTAGAGAACACAAGGTCAATAGAGGCCTTGTAACCATACAAAAGACCGAACACTCTGTACAAACCTAAGAACGAAGAATCTCAGAGTAAAATTTCCACATAGTATCTATGTTGGTGAAGAGAGTGGGGTATGAGCCCCTCGATTACGGATCAAGGCCACTCCATTTTCATATCATCTATCCAAAGTGAATAAATGATGTCATATTTTCACTAGAATTCAAGAGCCCTATTTTCTTGATAGCATTTCTAGCAACAACCATAGCTACTTACAACCACAAGGAGAGGAGATCAACCACACACACTTGGGAAGGAAAAAGAACCCTCCCAAGGAGGAGGTCAAGGAGCCACTTTCTCCAAGGATTTTCTCCATAGGTGACATTGTAAGATTTCTCTCCATTGGGTATATAGTTCATTTGTATTCTTTAGATCTATCTATTCTATTTGCAACTGCCAATTTTTTTTCCATGATAGACTAGCATTTAAAGGAACATGGATCTATTTATAAAGTAGATTTTATGTTCTTTATATCCATTTTTTTCTATTATCTAGAACAACCACTAGATCTCAAAATTTTCTAACCCTTGTTGCATATTTTTAACAAGAACATTAAGGGTTAGATATATTTTGCCAAAATGTTTTCAACCCCTCATGATATTTGGTCCAAAAAAATTGTGACCAAAGCCATGATGACAAAGAGGAGGAATGGGACCACAAACATTTTGGGTTTTGAATTTGATCTTGCTAAGACATATATCTATCCTTCACAATACATAGTGTTGTTAGCTTTGTTAACGCAACCCATCTCCAACTCAACTACCTTCTCGAGGAAGGACTTCAAGGATTTTCTAAGTGAGGTGACTGATTTTCTAAAGGGAGACACAACCAAGAAGTAGAAAATGGTACAACCATTGAGCTAGTTTCTAACATACATCTATAATAAACCTCAACAACCCTTGTCAAATTCTATTCTAGTTGTGGCATATGTTGAGTTACTATGTGCTGACTATATTGGATTCCTTCTCCTAGGACCTTGCATATTTTGGAAATAAGAACTAGTTTGGTGCTGTAGAGGATACTTTGCACACTTATCAAGCATTTGATAAGACTCAAGGATAGATTTCAATTTCTCACATTGATATCATAGGAGGAGTTGCAGGCTCAGGCGAAAGAGGTAGTGAACCTGAATGCCCCATGGTTCTGGTGCATGTTTAGATCGATGATCCTAGTAAGTAGCAGGATGTATCTATGGATGAGGTTGATGAAGAGGACTTGCACAAGCATATACCATACATCACTCCTCCTCCACATTATCCACTTGATAACATGTCCATTATGGTACAATTAGAGTAATTGGTGCAAGATCTTATTCACTGTTGAGCTATGTTGTGGACATGTTAGGAACATATTTATGTGGTCCCATTATTGTTTGAAGCTACCCAAGAGTGTGTGGTGAGGGTTTTTCAATCATCAAAGTAACATGCACAAGTGAAATTTCAAACACCATTTCACTATGATCCTTCAATTGTCAGTGGAAAACCTCTAAGTTGGTTACCACTAACAGGTCAGGATATTATGTCTTATGAGGTTCAATAGTGGACCACTTCCAAACTATTGCATGTTAGGAGGGTGAATTTCAACGAGCTTACTAAGTTAGAGAATGGGCATCAAGACCCATAGGTTTTCCATCAGTAATTGTAGGCATAACTTGCATAAGTGAAAAAGGATCAAGATAATGAAAGGAAGGATATAACAAGCCCAATATGAAGTAGAAGCTATTTGAGTGCATCTACGAAACATAAGGCATGAGTTGCAAGAAGCAAACTAAAGTATACTAATGGAGATTCCACAATGAAAACGTATTGAATGCCTTAAGTTTATGTGTACTTCATGGAGGCAACTACATCAATGGGCTAGGGAATTTTAGTAGCAGTTAGACAATGCTTAGGCTTAGGGGAGTTAGAAACAACAACAATTAATGGGAAGAGTGGGTTCCCTAGTTGAAGAAGTTAATGTTGACATGGTCCAACTGCACAGGGCTATGTGAGAGAACCAATATATCTTCACTTCTATTCAATATTGGATGGGCTTGCTAGAGAAAAGGAACAAGCATGTTGAGGAGATGCGAGAGAAAATCATGAAAATGAATGTAGAGGCCTAGGATGTTGTTAATCCTTTGCAACAACATGTTAAATTTTCAAGAATTTCAAGCTATTGATGATTGATTGGATGTTGTTGGGTGCAAGATTGTTTTGGGAAGAAAGTTTATTTTGGTCGTAGGCCTATTTTTGGGAGAAAGATGTGTTTTGGGAACATGCCCATTTTTGGAGAGAAAGACCTATTTTTGGAGCACGCACAACAGGTGGCAGGAAAGCAGCAGGAAAGAAACATGTAGAAAAAGAAGGAAAAGAAGCACGCGGGAGGAAGAAAGCAGCAGGAAAGCAACATGTAGAAAAAGAAGGAAAAAAAGCATGCAGGAGGAAAATCAATGTGGAATGCATGCAGAAACGCCTAACCGTGTTAGGGTTAGGATTTTTGACAAAGATTGTAATGGTTATAAGCCTATAAAGTAGTATAAATAAGGACCTAGGAGGTCTAGGTCGCAATCGGTCAGTTGATTATTGAGATTTAGTTGGCTGGGAAGCCATTGATTGTAATACGTTTTGTGGTAGAGTCGAATAAGCTAGTCTTGGAGGGTCAGGTCACAGGTTGAGGAAATTGGTGTGATCTAGTGAGGCTCCCAGAGGGTACTTACCCTAATTTTGATTGTAATACTGAAGATTTATTGCGCGCATCGCAAGATTTTGTAGTAGAATAAATAAAAGAGAAGAGAAGCCAGATCTTTGTGGATGTAGCGCCGAGAGGGGGTGAACCATGATAAACCTTTTGTTTTATTTGATTGATAATGAATGATTTACTTTTCTGTTAATCATTAGCTCAAGAATGAATGGTAAAAGTAATTATATCATCATGCATGCATAGGTTTAAAGATTAATGAATTATAGAAGTGGATGAATGATTAACAAGGATAATGCATAAGTAAAAAGAAGCCAACCACACTCCCCACTCATTCCTAGACTTCAAACACTTGAGTATTGCAATCCCCCATAAAAGCTATCTCGGGTGAGACTACATTGTGCATCATGTGCACAACGTTTCCTTCTGGTTTACCAGGAGCGTCGATAGTTTTGAGGGTTTTGTTGGAAACCTATTTGAGATCAAAACTTGGGTCAACTCAAGAAAGTAACCAACAAATGGTTATTTTGTCGGCTGGAACTGCACATGATTGAGTAGACAAGATCTGTGGAAGAAAATCTTGGAGGATGAAAGTATAGAAGGGAATTTTCATTCCATGGAATCCAACGAAGGTAGAGATTGAAAGATGGTTGAGAACAAAGATGGTTGAGAACAAAGGAACTTGAGTTTGTGCAAAAGGACAACACAAACCCTAAGTTAACACCACACAAATATCTCGACAAATAAGTGATTAGTGACTTGCATGAGGTATTTTTTTGTGATTTCTCGCATTTGTTGTAAGAGTGGTTATTGAGGTTAAAGGAAAAAAACCCTATGAATCGGATCAGATAGCTAGAGTGGCATCCTATGGATATTGCACCGTTACAACAAGCTAATAACTAATTCATGCGCACAGTAGATTTCTGGTTAAACAGTATTGTTGTAGGGTTTATCACCAAATTTGCAGTAGATACCGCAAAGTCTTACATTGCTCTAGAGAAGGATTTTATAAAGGGACCCAGAGGTAGGTACATCGAATCATTGTATACTTCAATCAATATTTTATTGTATGACAATGGTGTGATGACCATGGAATCAGACAACTAAACTTCCCTACGTGCATGGGGGAAGGGGGGGAAGCACTAAAAGGAGGTTGAGATATGGACAAGAAGATGGATAAGGGAAAGAAGAAGGAGGCCATGGACCCAATCATGATGGAAGAGGACCAAATAAATCAGATAATGGAAAAATCTGGAAAGACGCGCAACGAAAGACCTTACCAATATAACATGAATAACAAGAAGAGATCCATAGCTGACAGAGAGGGTTTGTCGAGCGATGAAGAAGAGGTAGAGGATATTTGCACTGTGGATCAGATTGAGGAAATCTTGCATGCAACATACGAAAGGAAAACAAGAGGTCTAGGGTTAGGAACAAAATAAAGAACTCCAATCCATATCACCGTCAGTGTGGAACCTATAACCCCATGTGTGAATAATACACCCGAAAGAAAAATAACGTTTAGAAAATCAAATTTTAGTGGAAGAAGAGTAACAGAACATGGATCCAATCAAGGAAAATCCATTGGGGGAGCAAGTTTAGGAAGTAACAGTCAATTATCTACACCTTGTGGAGGAAGTATTTCAACACAGTTCGAAATGGGAGGACATGATCCCACTATCAGATTACTAGAATTTCAGGGAGAGACATCAGAGGACCCTAAAAATAATTTATTTATATGTGAGAATATATGGGAAGAAAATCATATCACATATGAGGATACAAAACTCACACATTTAGCTATCACACTAAGAGACCGCACACTGTACTGGTACATGAGCCTAGATATAAACAGTCCATAGGGAGTACCAAATACTATCACAAATGTGAAAAAACTACTGGTAAACAAGTTTGAAAATCCAAGCTCAGAAGACCAGTACATGAATGTAATGATTGAAATCAGGCAAAAACCAGGTGAGTCTGTTTGGGATATTGATCAGAGGTTCAAATGTTTGAAAGGTAAGTTGAAATATGCAATTATTGACATGCAAAATAGGCACTTATTTGTGAACTCATTGTTACCACACTCGAAGTATCCTTTGAGACAATAGAAGTTCCAAACTCAGGTAGAGGCTCTGCAGGAAGATATGCAACTGGAAGAGAACCAGTATCAACATACATATCTAGCAATAGAGGATCAAAAGGAGGATTTGAAAAATCTATCGTTTCAACTTAACCATAATAAGGGAAAAGAGAAAAGAGAAGTTGTATGGTGTGCACTATGTAGGATGGAAGGGAACCATAAGAATTGTCCAAATTTTGCGCAGTACTTGGAAACAAAGGTTCCAAACCCATTGCCAACATGAGGACCATTCTACAAGATTTGTAATACGCATGGGAATGATCCATATCATTGTCCAATGATGCAGAAGTATAATACAGTACCAAAAAGGTCATAATGCAATTTTTGCAAATCAATGGGTGCTGATGATAAGGATTGTAGAACATTGGAATTGATGAGATAAATAAATTCAGACACTTATAGGGTGAAAGCAGAGGTGATGACAGGACAAAATGCACCTCATTTCAGCTAGGTGCAACCACCATACAACAATACGCAGCCGCAATGCAGTAACATGCAACCACAATATAACCCCGTGTAGTATAACCAGGTACATACAATGCACCGTGAGGAGATCGAGGTGGAGGAAGAGGTAGAGGAGGATTTGGACAAGTTAGAGGACTAGTAGTGTGCCACGACTTCCAACAACCAGAACATTATGCAAGGAATTTTCCACTTCCACCGACGACATCTATGTATTGTCGCACAACATACCATGACACAGAAGACTGCCCAACACTCTTGGGAAAGATCTAGGAAAAAAGGAACCAGAACAACCAGAATGTCCAGTGGATTTCCATAGAAGCCAAGGATGATGGGAAAAAAATCAATATAATCACTCTAGGAGGAGCCAAGACAGGAGCTAATACAACAAAAAAAGATCCATCTCAACACCATTGGGTCAAGAAGAATACTGAACCACATAAGCAGTTTAATGCACAGAAAGAAAATGAAACATTTAAGGAGGCCAGACATGAGCTTCTCAAGAAGAATGTTGCATCTACATCAGTCATGCAAAAAATGCAGGACCCACTAATGTACGAGATGTCATATTCAATGGACCATACCAGTAAAGGACAACCTTTAGAGAAAGTAAGTACCATAAAGACTTTTTTGTAATCCTATGTTAAGTTATTGAATGATCCATCATTTGTTAAGGTCTTACAAATCCTGCTATAAAGATGCAACAAAAAGGTAGAAGGGAAGTTAGAGAAGAAAATAGTCAATCATCTCCATATAAGAAGAAGGACAAGTAAAGAATTCAGGCTAAATTCCAACATTGCAGATTTCAACATGGGAGATATTATACTGAATTTAGGATCTGAAGTAAATGTCTTTCCTAAAAATACATGGAAGTGTATGGGAGAACCCACATTAGGCTATTCACCTTTCATGTTGAAACTAACAAATCAACACAGAGTGTTACCAATTGGAAGGATTAAAGGTGTGACAATAGATTTGGATGGAGTGTGCACTATGGCATATTTTGAAGTGATAAAGATAGTGGATGGCACAACACCTTACCCAACATTACTTGGATTGGATTGGGCATTTGATAACTAGGCTATAATCAACCTGAAGACAAGGAAAAAGATGAATCAAGAGAATATTTGAAAAAGAAATATGAAGAGATATGTAGATTACGAAGCCATAATAAAAAAATATTGGATGAGGTTAAGATATTTAAAGAAGAAAAGAATAATTGGCAAAATAAAGAAGAAATAATAATCTTGGATGAAGAATCTACCAAAAGATTGCAAGAGGAAATTTGCAAGAAGGTTTAGGAATCCTTAAATACGGATGAGGTAAAGTCAGAAATGCAATCTAAAATTGAAGAATGACGTCATAATTTGTTAGATGGGATCACATTGCAGCTTCAAAAGGATAAAGAAGACAAGATTCAAGAAAGTCAACAAAAGATACTTGAATAAGTTGAACTCCATCTAGAGGATGTACATGCCAAATATGATGGTATTATCTCAAAGACTAGAGTAATAAAAGACCAAACAAATATGATCGAGGATTCCATTTTTGTTGAAAATAAGATAGATGAAATGCATGTGTAGAGTGAAGGAATACCATCAAATTTGGAACTGTATCGACACCCTCATTACCAAGAAACATTTCAAGGATGACAAGAAGGACAATATCAACATTATGAAGGAAGAAGATGGAATACTTGTCAATATTCATGGAACAAGGGATCACCAAACTACTCTTCAACAAGATATTGAGACCAACAACAACTACAAATTAGAGAAGCTTCAACAAAAATATATGGAATCAAAGGAAATAAAATTATTCAACAACTGGACACCAAGGGTTAAGACTGAAAATAATTGATTTTGGATGGATAGATCATCAACAATGGAATGAATAAAGAAGGAACATAAAAAAATCATATTACTTGGTTTCATCACATGTGAAGCCTTTAAATGAAAAGCTTTGAAGACAAAGCTTTTTGAAGGAGGGTACTATGTTATGACCCAAGGGGGGCATATATATATATATATATATATAGCCAAATGTATATGATATGACCCCAAAGGGGGGCATATATGGGCCTAAATGTACATGTAATGTGTAAATACATATGTAATAGGGTCGACCTAGTGATAAATAGGCCTCATGTGCAAGTGTGAATAACTATATATAAGAGATCATGTATTCATTATTGAGGGGTGAATTGTGAAGTATGAAAAATATTTGGTTATTTGGAGGGGGTTCCCCTATTATTTAAGGAGTTATTGTGTAACTTATCTATATTGGAGTTGTTCTCCACGTTGACATTTTGTACATGGTGTGTACTTCTGTTATTTTATGATATTTTGAGTATTTGGATCATAATAAATTTAATATTTTCCCAAGCTTCATCGGGGTCATCAATTTATTTAAGATGGAACCTTGATGGACATTTTGATCAGTCCACGTGTTTCGTCACTCCTATTATCCCATTTGAATTTCTTATCAGTATCAATGGGTTTTTTTTCCTTTCCCAAGGTAATCCGGTACAAGCCTTTACTTCTTAATAAATCCTCAATATGAGATTTCCATTGGAAGTAGTTGGTGCTAGTAAAAAAAATATTACGGAGAATTAATATTGAATATGTAGATAATATGGATTTAAAAACTGAAAATGATGATCTGGATGGAAATATCTTAAAAAATTAGGTGGTTTTTAAAAAAATGGCACTGAAAACGGACTTTGGATGTGAAAGTTATGCCCTTTTAAAAAAAGGCATAAACGACAACCAAAGGACCACATGGTGGTGTAAGTTATTTTATGAAGTGGTCCAATTTTATAAAAATAAGTGGGGATCACTTTTATAATGAAGTTAGTTTATAAAGTAAAGTTGCATGCAAAATAAATAACTCTAAAATAAAATACTAAAGCTACTTATAGTGATTCACTTTTATACTTGAAGTGAAATACATTTTACAATGGAGCATGAATGTTTTCAAAAATATAACAAAAAGAGAGACTTGAACTCAAGACTTCTTACTTAATAAGTAAACTCTTAACCAAGTGGGCTAGTTTAACATCCCTCTAGAGGATGCTAAGCAATTAATCATTTATTAAATACATACACAATAACAACTTTGCTTTAACATAATTTCATTTCATTTACACAATTCTTCTACATTTGTTCAACGATAAATCTAAATAGCATGATGAAATAAGTAATAGGTTAACTCTAAGATTTGCAACTTAAAACAAAAGTATATACAAAATATCAACAACAAATACCACTGAAAAATACCTCTTCCATAGTTTGTCGAAGCTCATCAATTGTGATGTAGTCCTAGGCACTTCCAAGCATTCTTTTCCCGCTTTGCCAGAGTGAAACAATGGAATCCTCCCAGCCAACTAGGAGCCTAGCCGACTTCCTAGCTCCAAGAAACCTTTCGGTTTCTTGGCCCTCCGTGCCTGTGACTCCAAGAACAACAAAACACAAATGCTCAAAGAAAATCATCATAAGAAATATATCTTCCAAAGATTTCACAACCTCTCATCGTGCTCAAACCTCCAATCCCTCCTTCTTTACCACTTCTCCTCCCTATTTATCAAGTTTCCATACACCCTTCCCCAAGTCTCCTCAACCACCCTCATTATTATCCATCAACCTTCCTTATCTAGATTTTTGGGAAAAATTAAAATAAAACTAAACTATAAATGACTTGAATTAAACAACAATAAATAAAATGAAATGTTTTTCTTCTCATGCTAGCTAATAAATGTAATTTGACAATTTTTCCAAAAATGTACATAACACTCCATCATGCTCATTTAATTCATCATACCCACCACCTATCAAAGTCAAGAAGGTATTTCATGCTTCTAGATATTTTGTATGCAATATAATTTACATATCCAATAAACATTCAATTAAATAGTTAATAATTTACTTTAATAATTAATACCTTAATTAATTGTACTAGTGTACATGGGTAGGGTATGTGTGTGTAGCTAGAGGACACATATCTCATGTATGTACTAACAATAAACAACCATTGCCTCTAGTGCATAGTTCCTATATGATCACTAAGACATGTAGGACAACAGATCAAGTAATGCATCATTTAATAATCTTAATGAACAAAATTACACCAATTCGTCAATAACTCATTATCACACTTAAAATATCAATAGGAAATCAAAGAGGGTTTTAAACATGGTAGGAACCAAGTGATTAAACAATAGTGGCATCTTTAATCCCCCAATCAGTATTCTCAACTAACATCGAAGCATCCTTCCTTCCTAACCTACTTCCATCTTCCATCATATCCTTTCCTTTGTTGGACTAAGTTGGAGCGTCAACTATATTGACGTAACTCCACATAGAACCCGTAAGTGGAAGTGTCATATAGCTTGACCAAGCTTCCCCAACAGGCAACTAGTAGTCGCCATCACATGTCTAGGGGAGTGTGACTTCACATGGCCCTCCCATGACTCTAGGTTTCAGAGGATAAACGGTGGGAAATACCTCCACCCCTTCTTATAGAACTAGGGTCAACACCCTACATCAAGCCCTATTGTGCAACTACTGTTCTTAGAGTCACATCATCAAACAACCACAATGGGAAAGTTGTGTGTCCTATCAAAACCACACTTACCAAAAATCATAGCAATATTTTGAATCATTCATTTATTACTTATATCATACACTATCGTCTTGATGTATACGACATCCATGTTACCTCATCATTGTAGTCATTTGGCTATCACATAGCTCATCCACCTGTAGGTTAGTTCACCAATAACTCATATTTATGTATATACATCATAATTTTATATAAGAATCCATATCTGTATTGGCATTCAATTAAGAAATCTATGTTTATTTTTATCATGGCTTGCCTCTGTTATGCATTCACAACATAACTTTGAGTCGATATCCATGTACCTAAATTCCATATCTTAATTTGCATGTTTAAACAAATCAAAGAGTTATCATCATCATGAGCATATAACAATGAAAATAATAGTATGCAACACATAAATAGGTCAAGATGTACACTTGTCACATGTTTATATCAACATTGTTGAGTCCGAATAGTTGTTAAGAAACGAATTACTAAGATGAGTAAAAAACAAAGTTCTAACTACCTAAAGACAAAATATGGGGCGTTACAGCTAGAAAAACATATTGTATTGTTTAGAAGGAGGATTAGGGGTGTTATTGTTGTTGTTGTGGAAGATTGACTTAGCGAGTGTGCTAAAAAAACTATTTTCACATAAGAAAAAAATTTCACTTCTTGATGACAAGGGTTAGATCTCGTTTAGCTTACCCTGAAAATGCACATTTTCCTATTTATTTCTGATTTGTTAAGATTGCACAGGGTGTGGGGCAAAGAGAATATGCAGATATAATAGAGTAGCAACCCGAAAGCAAACAATATAAAAGCATTCCTGATTGAAACGAGCAATCTGAATGCAATGGAACAATCTTCTCATCCTAGAAATGTATGGAAATGGAAGAAAATGGAGATGAGGCAATTCGGCTTCATGATATCGATCTACAATAGGAGCGGATCTTCAAATAGGATCTGATACCATGTTCGACAACACATGTATTCCAACAGAGGATGAACACCTTCAATAACCACTCACACAACCAGATCAAAGATCAACACACCGATGTTTTGACGTGGTAAAACCCCTATGGGGAAACATCCACGGCCCCAACCAACGCGACAACTTAGAGTAGTTTATTAATGCAAAAGAAAAAGATTACAGAGAGATTTTACAAGAGATTTTCTCACAATCGATCATCGACAAATGACCCTCCATGCTCTTTAAATAGAGATCATGAACCAATCGGGTGTTAAGCCACAGATAATGGTCGTGAATATCGAGAAGAATATGAACTGTTAGATCACTCTATGTCGGGAACATATCGTGACCATCAGATTTCCTAACTACAAATGCATACTAATGCATACTAAAGAAACACACTAAGAAACACACTTTTACCTAATGACGCATTAGACCAAGTAGATATTAACTAACTCCTAAGTGTCTAAATATCCTAACAATGTTCATATAGATTTTGTTACAATTGGAGTGAGGCTAGGGTTTTCTTGGATGGCTAGGGTTCTGTAGGGTTTTAGATTAGGGTTTTTTAGGGGTTTACTAAGGTTGACAGGTGATTTGGTGGGATTATATTGATTACCTTATAGGATGGGGACTCGGGATATGACCGATTGTGTAGGAGTAGAGGATGGGAGGTTGTTCCATCGGTACCTCTGTCCGGGTCATGTATTGTGTCTAGCGGATTTCACCATTTGTTGGAGGGTTTGGATTGCTCACTCAAGTGACCTAAAGGCTTTGTGAGCTCTTCCTCTATTGGTAAGGTGAGGGTTCTGGTGTCTGGTGAATGGTCGAAGGGGTTTGTGAGTTCTTCTTCTACTAGTAAGCCAAGGGTTCTCGAGGCTGGTTTACGTCTGAGAGCTAGAGATTATAATTATTTTCAAATTTCTTCGAAGGTTGGGGTTAAGAAAAACCTGGTTGGGGAATATGCACATAGAAAGCACTCACAAAAGGCTTACAAAGTGAAATATGGAAAATTTTCGATGGTTCTAGGGAAATATGTGGGTTTGGACAGGGTGAAAGCACTCACTAAAAGGGATTTAGTGGGTCTATTTGAGTATATCTCACCTATGAGGGGAGATGTTGTCCGTTGGATTTCAAAGGTCTGGAAACCTTTTTTGGGTTACTGCCCTAGGTTTATTACCTTGATGAAGGGTTGGGTTTGTTTCCAATTTTTGAATGAGGTGGATTGTTTGAGGGTTTTTGATTGGACGTAGATTCTTGGAAAGGGTTCTTTGGTCCTACATTGATGGAATTTGGAGTTTAATCCTCTTAGTGAACCCATTTTGAAGAGACATCTTTGGTTGTTTCTCCTAGGTCTTCCTTTACACTTGTGGACTAAAGAGGTGTTGGTTGATATAGCAAACATGTTTGGAATATTTATTTCAGTGGACGAGGACGGTATTTTCTCTTTGGACCGAAAGATGGCTAGGGTTATGGTGGAGTTTCATGTGGTATGAGGGCTTCTGGAAGCGATTGATATATGTTGGGGAAGCCATGTTTATGTGCAGAAATTGGATTACCAAGGTATTCCATTTTAATGTCACCTTTGCCAAGGAATCATTCATCTTAGGTTCTCTTGCCCAAATACGAAGGTTGAGGATTCTGGTTTGGAGAAGTACTTTTGAGGTAAGGGGTCTCCTTTGACTCTTGCTGATAAAAGTTTTCTTCCAGGGCCACACATTTCTTATTTTTTTCCGATTACACCTTCTGTGTCGTCTACTAGTTTGGTGATTGCTCTTCCTTAGCCTCGGAGTTTTTGGGTAAGGAGGTTTTGGATAACTCTATGGTCCATGGTTTTGACCTTTCGGACAATGGAATGTTTTCCTCTGTGTAGGAATTTTCCTTGGGTATGAATTTTCCTCATTCCTCTCTTTTTTCTAGTCAGATGTATCAACAGGATTTGTAATTGATTGATTTATTAGAAAAGGAACATGTGCGTGATGGAATTCGGGATGTGGGTCTTGTGATGGTTCCTTCTCCTATCTATTCTTTTCATGTTGGTGCTTCGGGTGGGAATACTCTCTCTGTTGGTCTGGAAAGTCCTATCTTTATGGGCCTATATGGGGTTCTAGGATCGAATTGTCCAGAACCCTATGTAGATGTTGACAAGTTTTGTAACCCTGATCCTACTTATTCAACCTCTTCTAATGTTGTACATGATATTCTACCTCTCACTATCTTCTCTCATAAGAAGTTGATGAAAGAAGGGATAGAGCCCATTAACTCTATTCAATGTCAAAACGTGATTGTGTGAAAAAATAAAAAGGGGGTTGGTGAGGTTAAGGAGGGTACTTTGGATTCTGAGAGGGTTACTCAGGATTATGTTTACATACAATTATTTGATAGATTGAGGAATCCTTGTCCCACTCCTCTTCCTTCTGATTCTAATCTAGGGGCTCTTAGAGAGTGTAAGCCCCATTTGGAAGTGCACTCATAATTTGTATTTCTTATAATATTAGGGGAGTGGGGGGTGCTCCCAAGATAATATCCCTCAAGATATTGTTTATGAAGCTGCGACCGGATATAGTTCTTAGCCAGGAAATGATGTGTGATGATGTAAAATCTTGTGAAGTCTTTTTGAATATTTTTCTAGGGTGGGAAGTTTGTACCATTGGCGCTAAGGGTCTATCTGGTGGTTTATGTGTTGTCTGGAACATGTTAACAATTGATTTGAAATCCTATTCATGATGTGTAATCTTGATGCTGGAAGGGAGATTCAGGGGTCTCAAGGAGAGTATTAGGATTCTCAATTGCTATGATTTGTTCTCTAGGAGACTAGGTTTCTGGGATCAAGTTCAATCAAGTGGACTCCTCTCTGATCCAAGTAAAATATCTTGTGGGGACTTAAATTTCACTGTGAACTCTAATGAGATTTGGGGAATACGAGCTAGACTTGATGGCATGGGGGACTATTTATGTCAATTGATAAAATATTATAATATAATAGACATTCTTACATGGAAGTTGTCTCCTACTTGGAGGAATTGAAGAAGTGAAAATTATGGTATTGGAAAGAGACTGGACAAGTTTTTAGTAGCAAATGATTTGGCAGGAAAGCTATCTAGATGTCGATCATGGGTGGTGTCATCATAAATTCCATATCAATGTCCGGTGTGATTTCATTTTGAGGTGGATTTTGACTTTTTTAAGATATCCCTTTAAATTTAATGAGGTATGGATGACTGATCAGGATTTTAAGGATCTTGTTAGATTACATTGGAATGAGGCCTTTAATTTTGAGGAGTATTCTATGTCTATATTAGTCAGAAAGATTTCTTCCTTAAAGACAAAGGTTATTTAATGGGAAAGGAATAAAAAAAAGCTTCTACTCTTGGAATTGGATGAGATTGAAGAGGAAATTGATTATATCTATGTGTAGTATTTCATATATAAAATATTATGCATAACATAAATATTTTAGCTAGAAATGGCAGAGAAACAATGATATAATCATAACAATACCAGAATAACACAAGAAAGAAAACTTTGATTACTGATAGAAATTTTCACTTGCCTCTTCGAGGGGGAAACCTACAACAGAGTAGAGATCTATTAAAATAATATCCAAGACAAGATTTCTCATACCCTCTACTTCTATTTATATTAAATCTATCTATCCAAAAGAACAATCCAGAGGAAGATCCTTCTAGAAGTGGAAGCTTCTATTAGGTCTTCTTACATTTGACTTATTCTTCCTCATTGTTAGGACCGTGGAGCAATAAAATAAAACAAATGCAGAAACAAAACACAGAAGACACACAATACAAGAGAGACATAGATTTACATGGTTCACCCAGTGTGGGCTACGTCCACCAGAGAAATTGCCAGGTCCTTCCTTTATTATTATCCAGCAAATGAAGGGATACAACCTACAGCAAA